>VZRF01006490.1:293482-308587 GCA_013396875.1 Vireo altiloquus
GGGGGGGCCGGCGGGGCGGGGGGGGGGAGGGGCCGGTGCGTCGGTGAGGAGCGGGCGGGGGGCCCCCCACCGGGACCCGCGCAGTTCCTTCGCACAGCCGGGCGGTTCTGGCTTAGGCGTTTCCCTCCCGGTCGTGGGGGGAAGGAGGGAGAGAGCCGCCCGCTGCTGTTGGGCTGGTCCCGGTAGTCCCGGAGCCCCCCCGGTGTTTCTCCGGTACCGCCCCAACAGCCCGTTCTCCTCCCTCCCTGCCCTCTCAGTCAGGCCGCGACCTGCAGCAGTACCAGAGCCAGGCGAAGCAGCTCTTCCGCAAGCTCAACGAGCAGTCTCCGACGAGATGCACCCTGGAGGCAGGAGCCATGGCTTTCCAGTGAGTACCGGGGGGATAGTGGCTCCTCTGCCCTGGAAAAGGCGAGGGCTCTTCCGAGTCAGGCTGAGAGTTTGGTAGAAACGGGGCTGCCCGGAAAAGGTGGCCTGTCAGCCTCGCTGGAGTGCAATAGCTGTGGGAAGGGGAGAGTGTCCGAGTTGTCACTGCTTGGCACAAGTATCTGGCACTTGATTTTCATCCAGGTTCATAGCTCTGCCTTTGCTGAAGACAATACAGGTTCTATTCCCTTTCAGGTTTTTCTGTTTGTTTGCACTCTGTTGTACCTTCATTGTGTCTTCTGGACCTCCTGCATCTTGTCTTTAAAGAGATATGTCCGTGGTAAAGGCAGCCTGGCAGTACCACTGTGAGCTCCTCCTGCACAGGATTGTCCTCTCTGTACCCTTTGAGAGCCCAGCTTTTCATGCATTAGAAACACACGGAGCGTCTCTGAATATTTTTATTATTATTGCCTAATATCTGACAAACTTCTTTCTCTCATCTTGTAGTGTCAGTCTTACTGTTGCTAGATTTGTTGGGTTTGTTTAATTAATTTCCTAAACTGTTTGGGAACTCTCAACTTAAAAGCACTTTTGGCATTCTCCAGTAGTACACCTGCAAGGGAGCTTGGATATGAAATAAGGAAAGCTTACAGAGAGTACAAGTCAGACATCCATATTTCTTAATGAGTAGCAGGGGTGGTGGAGAGACAGGTGAGCAGAGGGGGAGTTGAAAGGCAGGAAAGCTTGTATGTGAGAAAGGAAATGCTTCTTTCTGTGCCGTGTCATTACCTGGCAGAATAATGCCTGAGAACTTAGTCAAGATCCTGTCAGGAATCAGAATTGTGCCGTGACAGGAATACTTTTTATAAGTCTCAGAGATCAGATGCCAAAGTTGTGCAGTTGTGGCAGGAATGTGCCAGGACTCCCACACTTGTCACCACTTCTGCCAGGCCACCAGCAGCAGGATCTCTCTCAGTTTCCAGGTGATTCCTGCGTGGCTGGGTGAGGGTGAGGGGGAGGTGGCCTTTGAATGCAAGGCAAGGTTGGCTTTAGGCCTCTGCTCTAATAACAGGAGCCCTTCAGCAGATCTCCCACCCTGTCCCTTTCTTTAGAGATTCAGCAACATGGAAAGACAGGAACATGAGTTTTTTGGATGTGCACTCTTTGGCAAAAGCCATGAGGTTTTGAGGGATACTTTTCTTGTGGTTGTCTTAGATACGGTAACCGCATCAAGATTTTTAAAAATCTTTTCTCTGGGCTTCTGGTTGCCTTTGATAAGGAGTTACAGTTGTCAAAGGACGGCCCTGGTTGGCCTGGCCATCCCTATCTCCTGTTGGATTTGGCTGTTGTTGCCAGAGTTAACTGCTGAGTGCTGCTCTTCATCTTGTTTTTCCTACAAGTTACAAACATCATAGAATTTAAAAACTCCCTCGTTTTTAAGTGTTTCCTTGGCACAGCATGGGTGTAGCTCTGACTGACAATGAAGCCTTGGGAAAGAGCCTGTGTAGATCCCAGTACATTCCTTCTTGAGTTACTTCCATGATGCAAGCAGAGCAATGTCTGGGAAGGTGGCAACACCTGCCCAGGAAATCAAAGCCTCTTAGTGGTGGCTGTAATGTCACCAGTTCTGACAAGGAGGGAGGGCTTGGGCAGGCCTGTTTTGACAGCTGTCTCAAAGGAACAGCGAACTTACCTGGCTGGCAGACAGGCAGGAACAGCAGTGTTCCCCCTTCTGAGTTGAGTTAGTCCCTAGATAGGTTTTGCTGGCCATTGGCAGCTGCTGCTGCGGAGCACTCGCTGCTGCCTCCTTTGAGGCAGGATGTTACAGCAGGACCTGTGTGAAAAGAATACTTTCAGGTGAGAAAACTTCCTCTACAGGAAGGGGAGGTAATGGGGCAATTTGAGATTTAGTCTAAAATAACGCTGATCGATGGCCACGCTGCTCATTAACGCAGCACACCAACTTTTCCTGCCAAGTCAGAGCTCTGACTGCTGAGGGCAGCACAAAGCAGAAAGAGCATTTTGTGGTGGGAGTTAGTGTGGCCAGGGGTATTGCTGAACTTGCTGAGGTGGTGTTGAACATCTTTAGCTTCATCAATTCAAAGCAGAGCCAAGCCTGGCTGAAACATGAAGTTTAAATTGTGACCACTTAGCTAATTTCTGTCAAATGCAATGCCCAGGCTTTAGCTGCAAAAACTGTGTCACCCTTTCAGCTGCAGCACTGGGGGCTGTGCAGGTACAGGAACACCAATGGCATCTGCTGTGCTGTCAGTAATCAGGTGACCTTTGGCTGATGAATGGCTGAAGTGACTCTTACCTGTCATTTAAAAGCAACCCTTGGCCTTTGCCACTGTTAACAGGATAAAGCTTTTCTCTCAAAATGTCCCAACATGATTGTAAGGAACCTAATGGCTGCACTCAGTGTGCAGAGTTAACAGTGGCAAGTGGCCACATCTGCCCCTCATGTGAGGACGTGCAAGCAGGTGCTGTGCTGAAGCTTGGAGCTGCACAAGTGTAAAACTGAGAAGCCCAGCTGTGCAGGAACTCTGGTCTGAAGTTGACGAAATTGTCTGAATCTGGGGCAGAGTGAGCTCACTCTCTGTGGTGCAGACAGACCAGCTTTAAATCCAACATACTGAATATCACATCAGGGAGAAGCAAGTGGGAAGTGCAGCTGCAGAGCTCGAGGCAGGACCAGCTGGCCCAGGCAGAGATAAACAGACCTGTGCTGATGGGACATGTTCCTCAGAGTGCTCTCAACTGGAGAGTGCTGCTCCAGCAATGCTGTCAGAATTCCCTTCTGACACTGGTTCTCCTTATTTCAAAAGATTTGCTCAAGTCTTGCTCATCATGACAGTGGCTAAATCAGGCTCCAGGTGATGATCTGTAGCAACCCCAATGTGTCACCAGGTCTCCAGGGGTAAGGGAAGAACAGAGGCTTGATGATGTAGTGTAGGATTAGTCTAGGCACTGATGGAGTCCAAGATGAGGAATATAAAAAGGAACAAAGGCCATGGGCACGTGGGGACATGCTGTCCACATGGGTTTATGGCAACTGTAGTTTCTTCCTTTTTGTTGGGATAAATCAGTTGTTGATTTAAGGCTGCCGGGGTTCATACACAGGCCATATAGAGGCAGGAGAAATGGATACACCTGAGCTCAGGAAGAAGTTGAAGATGGCTAATTCAGAGGACATGGCCCTGTTGGGGTATCTGGAAAAACAGTGGGGAGTGGAGGGAAGTTGTTTTGTAAGCCTGATGTGTCTATTAACAAAATTTTAAGCTGCTTATTTTACTACGGTGCCCTGAGGACTGGATCATTTCTTTAATACACTGTTAATCTTTATGCTAACCAGACTAATGCTTAATGGCATTATGCAGAAAGTCAAAGGAAGGTAACCTAAAAGTAGCATTCACACTCCACCCTGAAGAATATAGATAAGCATTCAAAAGTGTTTACAGAGCTGTTTACTGTCTCCACCCCCTTGGTTTTGGTGGGAGTATTGTAGCCTTTATTTTTATATTGGCTGAGTGAGGAGGAAAATTCAGTTGGGAATGTGGAGCAGCAGAGTGACAGAGTGAAGCCTAAATAGTCTCGAGGTTGGTGGCGGGATGAGAAGAGGACCCATGTGCCCTCAGCTGCAGGGCAAACCAAGCGGCATTACACAGCAGCAGGTGTCACTGTGTGCTTTGGAGCTCCTCACCTTGCAGCCAAAGAACTGGTGGCACAGTCACACCTACCCATGGCAAGGCTGTAAGGTCACCAGAACCCATCTAGCACCAGTACTCTTCCCCAGCTGCCCTTGAGGTGATGCATGTACATAGCAGCACCTCTCCAGCAGGCTGGTGGTGGTGGAGGAAGGGGATACCCAGCCCTCCAGAATGGAAAGGGACAGCTGGCAGTCACTGGGTGACTTCCTAGCATGCTGAGACCAAATTCCTGTGTGTCTCCTCACCTCAGTGCCTCAACTTCCCATTTGTGGGCCTCAGGTACTTGGCTGTGCTGCCAGTTAGAGAAGTGTTGGCCACCTTCCCCTCTATTCTGCTGGCAAATTTTCTTGTGCTCTCCTCCTCCTGACTGCAGGGTGTTCTCTCTTTTATACTCCAAAATTATAACTCTTTTGTTGCTTGTATTTTGTTAAGCTAATGGTGTTCACAGGCCAGCTTTTGTTCAGCTGAAGTCAAAGCCCAGGACTGTTGGCATGGGTGTAGGGTCTGAGGCTACAAGAAATTTTTTTTTTGGCTAAAGGAAAAATAAGCCATTGCTTTGTAGAAAAGTTTATAAGTGATCCAGACATAGAAAACTGGAAGTCCTTGTACCCGGCTCTCATTGCCTCATAGGAATAAAGGTATGCAGGGTGGTGCTTGATAGGATAGGTTCAAAATTGATTGATTAATGCTCTGTCTGCTGTTCTTTTAGCTACATCATCGAGAAAGGAGTGTGTTACCTGGTCCTGTGTGAAGCTGGATTCCCCAAGAAACTGGCCTTTGCATACCTGGAAGACTTGCACTCAGAGTTTGATGAGCAGCATGGCAAGAAGGTTCCAACAGTGTCCAGGCCCTATTCCTTCATTGAATTTGGTGAGGTCCCTCTCCCTGTGGCTAGGGAAACTTCTTGCTGAGGGGGAGCAGCAGCCATGGGATTCTCTGCAGCTTGTCCTATGGAATTGACAGTTCAAATTCTTCTTGGCACTAGAGACACAGGTGTTCTGAGCAGGAGAATAGAGAAGTGGTAGGGAAATGGTACATGTCCTTAGATTCAGATTACCTGCCTTTAGTCTCTTGGCCTCCCTCCAGTGAATACTTGCATGTAGTCTTCTGTCTGTCTCAGCAATGCTCCCACTCCTTCAGCAGCCAGGCTGCTCTGTGTTAGGTGGGGCTCCCCCTGATAGCTCTGTCTCCTTCCAGACACCTACATCCAGAAAACCAAGAAGCTCTACATTGATAGCCGGGCGAGGAGGAACCTGGGTTCCATCAACACAGAGCTGCAAGATGTGCAGAGGATTATGGTGGCCAACATCGAGGAGGTCTTACAGCGAGGAGAGGCACTGTCAGGTACTGGGAATGGCCAATGTTTGGCACACAGTTCTATGTCTCCTCAGTCAGCTGGGTAGGCAGAGCGTCCTGGAGGGGAAGGCTTGGCCCTCCTGAGAAAAGCAGTGAACACGGTGGGTGTTTCAGTTGGATCAGTTTTATTCTGAAACACCTGGCAGGTGCTTCCTTGGGGAGAGACCAGCCCCTCACCAGCTTGGGTGGCTCTCATCCCAGCAGGACAAGCACTGGAGCACTGCAGGGAGGCACAGGCCACGCTGCTGTGTGAAACTGCTGCGCTTCCAGCTACTCCCAAGAAACTTGTGGGCTTAATGTAACATTTGGGGAACATTCACTCAATCCTCACTAACTTCTCTCCCCTTTCCCTTTAACAGCTCTTGATTCCAAGGCCAACAACTTGTCCAGTTTGTCTAAGAAGTACCGCCAGGACGCAAAGTACCTGAACATGCGTTCCACATACGCCAAGCTGGCTGCTGTAGCTGTGTTTTTCATCATGCTGATTGTCTATGTGAGGTTCTGGTGGCTGTGAGCAGGCTCAGTCATGGAAGAGGGAAAGCCGGTAGCCTGGCAGGTGGATGTGTGCAGGACACTGTTCATGGGGGATGTGCATTAGAATCCACACAGGACCATCACTTTTACAGGAGTGTCCTGAAGTTGTTAGGTGACACCTGGCTACTGCATCTCTTAGTGGAGCCTAACAACAGGTGTAAAGGCTTGTTGACTGCAGGCTTTTCCTCTGAGGCAGTTTGCACTAGGATACTGCAGAGTTTGGCCTCCCAAGGTTCTTCCTCCTCCTGGAGTGCTCTGGGAACAGTCAATCAGTGCTGTTTAGCATAATCACATTGTACGTCCTCGTGTTGAGTAGCTCTAGTGGGAACTGGACTCTAATGAACATTCCTTGTGTTGGCAATGTTTGCTTTTCTAGAATCTGGGTCTGCAGTTATTTTTCTTTCTTTTTCAAGACTCCCCTGTTTGAAGGCAAATATTTCACTGTACATAAACCAGCTTTCACCTCTGTCAGAATACCTGTTGAGTGTTCTGTGTCTGACATCCTGGCTTGTTACACTTTAAATTGCTTTAGGAAAAAATGGATGTTAAACTATGCCTTAAAATACATTCTATCCAGTACTGGGAGGGGCAGTGGAAGGCTTCTGTATTAACTGGTTCCTGCAAAATTAAATGCCAGGTTTCTGAGTGTCCACTTTCCCTCTCCTGACAACTATGTGTGACAGTATGTTTCCACATGAACAGGGTGTGTAATTCAATGCTGTTGGAACGGGCACAGTGCAAACTATATCAGCACTCTATTTTTCCCTTCTAGTTGCAGATTCACTACATTATTTCCTTCCTTTTTATAACTGTGCTTTCCTTCCGAAATGTGTCAAAACTGCCAGCATTTCATCTCTGGGATCCTTGTTTTCTTTCTCCCTCTTTCCCTCACCCGGAACAACCAAAAAAAACCAAAACTCTGAATGTTGTTGTGAAGAAAAGGCAGTGTTTCTTTAAAGAACACTTTAACTTTACATGAAGGATTAGAATAACTTAAAAACCGTGGAATCCTTTAGAAACACCACCTCTTTTTCCCATGCTCACCTTCTCCCTACCTCACTTGGGAAGTCGAAACTGTAGGTGAAGAGAAACTCATTATGGGGCAATAGTATAGAGCTTCTTCTTTCTTATGGGCCAATCTATATATCACCAATGTAATGTGATTTTTTTTTTAATTTTTTTTTTGGTCCACCTATGCTAAGAATAACATTTTAGCAGTCGGATTTTGGTTTTATTAAAAAAAAAAAAAGAGAGAGAGAAAAAAGCAACCCCACAGCTCAGGCACTCTGCTGCACTCAAGTGTCTGCCACTTGGTAGAGGAAGCAGGTAGTGTCACAGAAGGAAGTTTCAGGACTTCCCAGCACCTTTGACAAGCACATAACCTTGTATAGTTCTGGATGTATAAACTGTGACCTGGAAGTGTTTCCTGCCATGGGTGGGAAACGGCTGTTGTCCTGTCTGGGAATGCTCCCCAACTTGGCACCTTGTTGGACTGGCAGAGAAGCAGTCAGCACTCGTCCACCGATAAACCCAGCAAATCTGAGCTACCATGTAGTCTTAAGTAATCCGGTTTCTGCATGATGCCTCCAAGTGTTACTTTGTAGATTGCTTTATTATGATTATTATAATTATTTTAAGTCCTTTTAAGTGGTGTCCCTACCAGGTGAATGTCCCAGTGATGTAGGTCTGTGTAATGTAGATGCTGGAAGGTCTCTGTTCAGACACCGACCGTCCGTGGATTGTTGTGATTGAGGGGGGTGATGTTTCTGCAACACAGGGCAGCTCGGGGAGCAGCTGCCTCCTGCAGCCCCAGTGTCAGCAGTGAAATAAATGCTTCTGAAAAATCCCCTCTGCAGTGTCTATGTCTCATTCCTGTAACCTTGGGGGACGCTTTCCTTCCTTCTAGGGACACAAGAGGGTAAAGAACCCATAGATGGAGCCACCTGGGATAAGGGCTCCCTTTTGGAGTCAGAACTAGTTGAAAGACATGAGCTTGACCATCTTCTGGTGGAGAAGGTGTACTTTGGTTATAGCAGGGGTCTCTCCCTGCTGGCACATCTCTGCCTGTTGGCAGGCAGCCTTCTCAGCATGGGTGGGATTTTATGGAGACTGTTTTGTGGCGATGCTGTTCATAGAGAGCACACGAGAAGCAGCACAAATGGAGTGAGTGGGGTGTGTATCCCCCACGGGCTGAGCCACTGTGGAAGTAGTGCTGCTTGCCTAGAGGGAAGACAAGGGGTCTTCCTCTCCTGCAGGCCAGCATGGGGCTCTAGGGAACACTTTACAAGCACTTTCCTCGCTGCGTTCAAAACAGAGCCCCCTTTCATCCCTCGAATGGGGGGAGAGGTGCTGCTGATGCTCCGTGCGAGGGAGGTGTGGGCAGGGTTTTGCTTTGCAAGGGTCTCTGCACATTCTGAGCAGCCAGGTGTGAGCTCCACTCCTGTGGAGCGGCTGCTTAGCAGAGGGGAGGAGAAGCCATTGCCCTTTTTTCCATGTGTGTCATGACGGCTGCTCGTGGCTGGGCGAGTTCCGTGGCTCGGGGGCTCCGTGCCCGGGAGTGCGGCGGCGGGCGGTGGTCGCAGCCGTGGCAGGGGCGGTGGCCGGGTCCCTGCTGGCGCGGGGGTCGCGGTGCTGGCAGCGGCCGGAGCCGGCCCCGGGGCTCTGCCTGCAGATGGCAGTGCCTGCGCGGGGCTGCGGCACGGTGCGGGGCTGGGGACACAAAGGGGGCTCCTCCTCAGGGCACCCCCAGCCTCTTGCGATGCCCTGGCCTCCCCAAGGAGCCACAGCCTCCCCGTGAAGCCGGGAATGTGCCTGCCAGGGCTCCCGGACCGTGCCGCACCAGGCAGTGCTGCCTGGCCCCATCCCGGCCGGGGTGCTGCCGCTGAGACGGATGGAGACAATTCACGCAGGGCGTTTGCCAGTCACCTCCTACCCAGCACCCTTTCCATTTTCACTTCTTTCTCTGAGCTGCCCCTTTACTTCCAGAGGCTCTGGAACAGCCTTTATCTGCTGGGTTCGTCGCTGGCCATCCCCCCAGCTCCTGCACCTGCCCCTCTCAGCCTCCCAGAGGCAAGGGGTTTTGTCCCATGTCAGGCACATGTGGAGCAGAGGGGAAGTGGGATCTGGAAGCAGTGCAAACTCCTGGCACTACTGCAGCACCTCAGTCCCTGCTCTCGGCAGGTTTAGATAGCAGATCAGAGCTGGGCACTCCCTTCTCCTGCAGTGTGCACATTGCCACCGGGAAAGTTTTGGCACGGGGTACAGGGAGAGTGCAAAAGAAAGGATGATGGTGCAGGATGTCCTGGGAGCTGCTCTGCCCATCATGTGAGCACAGAGATGGGAAGCTGTCCGTTTTGGCTGTGCTTGCTGCTGACACCTCTCAGCTCAGGTCTGGGTACCTCTGCGTCTCTTTGTGTCATGGGGCCAGGGGTGCTGTTGGGAACAGTGCCTGCCAGGGCTCTGTACCAGGGACACGGCTGTGTACCCCACTGCCCACTGGGTGGTTTACACTGCTGGGCACACCGGTGTTGGGTGACGGGGCTTTTCTCCCTGAGTCAAGCAGCAAGAGCAGGCAGGCAGAACTGGTTTCCAGATGCTGCCAAACCTGCCATGGGTGTGGTACGGCACTGCGGAGAGGAAGAGTGCAGCAGGATAGCAAAAGCTGGCTGGGTGCTCCAGCCATCGTGTCAAATACAAACCTGGCACAGGCTGTGGCCCCCCTCTGCACTGTCACTACTCTAGGAGAAGCAGGGTTTTGGTTCCTGTGTTGACTTGGGCGCCAGCTGCTTCCTCTGCTTTGAAGCAGCTCCTCGCACTCGCAAACCCTTCTTTTGAGCAGGTTTTGAGAAAAATCAAGTTTCAGCATCTTTTCCTGTGGGACCTATGAGCAGTTTGGCCACAGATGGTTTCTGGAAGCTGTTTTGCCATGAGTGAATGTCCCAGTGGTGTGGATGGTTGTGTCTGCAGCACCTGCCTGGGACACCCAACACCAGAGAAGTGCTTGGACAGCAATGGCCAGGGCAGCAGGGCTTGAAGTTCAGCCTTTGAACACCCTAGTCTTTGTTCTCCTTCCCTAGGTGTGAGGCTGCAGCAGCTCTGGAGGGCTCTGAGTCCCACCAGGGCCAGGGAGGGATGTCCCACAGAGCCAGGCTGAGGGGCTCGGGAGGTGCCTTCTGCCCCTCACACTTAGCTCTGCTGCATTGCCTCAATGTGACCTTTTGAAAAGGAGGATGTCGATTTTGTATGACCCGAAAATGAAGGCTTTTCTGAGGGTGCTGGCTTGGCAGCTGGCCAGGGACAGCTGACTGTGGGACCAACCCTCCTCCACTGGCCTAAGTCAGCACCACTAAGTCAGCCCCAGAGCACCCCTGAACTGTGCCTTCTACCCTGTCCCCGGTGATGCAGCTGTGCTGGTCTGGAGCACTTGGCAAGCCCTAGGGCAGGACTTAGGTCACCTGCCTAGCCTCTGACCCCTTCCCCACTCAGTCCCTTTGGTCACCCCAGACCTGAGCTCTTTTGGGGTCACTGAGGATCCTGCACTGGGGAGAGGTGGGGTTTGACTTCTCCACTGCAGATACCCTGCCTGCACTTCCTGGACAGTCTCTGACCCATCTGCCCAGATGTATTCCAGGCTCTGCTTTCCCTGGAGCAGCCATGCCACCTGCCCTCTCCAGCCTGTCCCCCTTCTCCCTGTCTTGTGCACCATTTGGGTCCCCTGCAGGGCTGCCCCGGGGATTGCCCACAGCACTGAGCCTCGAAGAGCAACACATGGCTGCTCCCAGCTGGCTGCACTCACGTCTGAGCTCACAAACCCACTGCAGGGGATAAAGCAGAAGCTGGGGATTCCCTGCTCCCCGTGCCCACCCCAGCAGGGCTGTTGGACCCTGCCACGAGGCTTTCTCAGAGCTCACGGCTGCATGGAGCAGTCCAGTGTGATTTTGAATCATGGCTCAGAAAACCCCTTGTGGCTGAGCCCCAGCGCTCTGCAGAGAGATGATAAACCTGTTTCCTCTGTCATTGCTTTTTATTTTTTTATCTTTTCCTCCCCTCTGCACCCCCCAGCCCTGCGAGTGCCCTCCAGCCACCCCAGCTCACTCTGCTTCCTTGGCATGCTGCCCATGCTCACTGCAAACGGGATTCCCCAGCCCCGCTGTGGCACAGGGAACAAAAGTGCACCCTCCCTGTTGGCCGCAACTGGGGCCCCCTCAAATTGGCAGCTGAGACAGGATTTGCACAGAAGAGCAGAACAAAATGTGCTTGCTGGAGCCATAATGACCCCAAATCCTAAGTGCTGGGACCTGCATGGGTCCCTGTGGTGCCCAAGCCTGGAGACCCTGAGGTGTATGTGGCTCCTCAGGACCTTTCCTGGAGTTTCACGTTCCCCCCTTCACAGCCATGAGCCCCTTGCAGCTGCGATGGCACCTTGCCCCTAGCATCCACCTTGAGAGAGGAGGGAACTTGAGGTGAGAAGGGACTGGGGGGTCTCTGCCACAGCTTGGCTTCAGAGCAGCACAAGGCTCCTCCCCGGTGACAGGAGGAACATAAGAGCATGTCTGGGGACTGAGGCCGGGCTCTGGGTCCCACAGGAATAGGAGGAAGCCCCTCTCCTGCTTTCCTGTGCCCCTACATCATGGCAACCACAGCTGATGGGCGCTGTGCCACATCATGCCACCAGAAGGGTGGCTTGCATGGGCCGTGCACGCACTGGGAGAGGAGCAGGATTTACGTGCTGAAAATCACTGCTGTAGCTACCTAGAGGCTGCCGATCAAGAGGGAGAGTTACAGATTCCTGGACACAGACCCAAAAATTGGAACCCAATGACTGTGGTGAGCAGCTGCCTCTTCCTTGAGCCACGGCCATAGCACTGTGCCAGCTATCATTACAGAGCTGGCTGAGACCTGGAGGGTGACCACAAATCAGTGGATTCCTGTTACACTGCATGCCCAGAGCCAGGGGCATTTCATGAGCTTAATGGCCACTCTGTCCATCAGACCAACTTTGGTAAAAGCTACGCAATCCCATCTGCAATTTAAATACTCCAGGGGCTGCTGAGAGCAGGCAGCTGCGGGTAAGGCAGAGGGTACAAATTCCCCATGTGATTAAGCGGCAGAGGCGGAGCAGGGAGCCCAGTGCATTCCTGCAGGGCTTGATGCAGGAATGCCTTCGCACTTCTCTGTTTCTTTTTAAGACGAGGCTGGCCGGCAGGTAAGGTAATCAAGGCATAAGCCAAGTCATGTGGATGTTAAGAGTTTGCAGATGAGCCACAGGACGAGATATTTGTGGCACAGGCACAAGGCTGCCAGCCCTGAGGATTTTGTTGGAAGCGTCTCTCCCTCCTGCTCTTCTTAAACCTCTTGGCTGCTGATATCTTGTAACTAGGAAATACCCTCAGCTCCCATTTTAATGGGGTTCCGGCTTTTCTGTTCACAAAAGAGAAAGCTGGGACATATGACTGGAGCATGTTTGTCCTAAGGACCCCCAGATCAGGGGCAGGTTAAAAGGCAACGCTTATCTGGGATAACATATAAAACACTGGGGTGTAAGGTAGGCATTGGGGTGTGGGCTGAGCTGAGGTCTGAGTGCCTGAACCTCCATCAATGTCACTGAAAATTACAGTAAGAAAACACAATTTATTCTGACCAAGCCAATACAAAGCTGTTGAAATCAGCAGTTTCTCCAAGGTGAGGGACAGGGAAGTGCCATGATCCACACTGACCAGGTACAGACACACAAAATGCACCTCAGAACGTTCAAGTGCATTTTGCCTTCTGTGAGGAGAGCAGAGGAGAGCACTGAAGAACCCCCAGCACATCTGCCTGGCAGAATTCCCTGGCTGCAGAGAGGTGAGGCATTTGGGATGTGGGGAGGTGCTGCCCCTGTGGGCTCTCTCTCTGAGAAAAGTGCGTGGATGCCCTGTGGAGCGGGAACCGAGATCATGGCAGGGTAAGACTCCCAGTGGAGCTGCAGAGAGGGCCTGATCTCCCAGTCTTTGTCAGACTAAGTGCCAGGATTTCCCTAATTGCTGAGGCCGTTTAACTAACTCTGCTGTGGATGTGGGGCCTGCTCAGCTCTCCTAATCCCTCAGCTGGCATTGCTTCCAGTGCCGGAATGCACTCAGCCCTGTGCCAGGCACCCTGCCCACATCCCCTCGCCACCCTGGGCAGCCGGGGCTTGGCCCCCACACCTGGGTGACACACCCTATGGGCAAAGAGCCGCAAGGCATGGTCAGAAACCAGATGGAAACTGCAGGAAACCTTGCCGGAGCTCTCCAGTCCCAGAGTTGGCTTCTAGTCTTCTCTGGGTGGGAAACTGGGGGTGAGGTGGTGTGTGGTAGGGCTGCATGAAGATGAAGAAATGCTGAAACACATTGTCAACTACTCTACATAGGATTTGTTGCTTAATGACAGGATCATGAGGATGATGGGGATAATTGAGGAACTTTAGCGTGGGAATGCATTGGGGCACCTGTCCCTGTCTCCTTTCTGCCCTGCTTTGTGCATTCCCTCTTCCACAGGCAACTCAGCTTGCCAGGGCAACCAAGAGCAGCTTGGCCCTCGCCTTCCTAGCAGCAAAATCCACTCTATCCATCCGTATTCACTCACCCCCAGCCTCTGTAATGCAGAGGACTCACTGATGGCTATTCTCACCCCTATTATCTCCCCAACAAAGCTGTCATGGGATGATCTCCCCCACGAGCAGCTGAGTCCATGTGCACCCACGGGGGCGGGGTCAGAGTGGAGAGAGAAAAGCAATCAGCAGGTTCCCCAGACCTGCAGGAGGGAATCGACACCTTCCCTCTTCCTGGCTGGATTCTCCCAGTGAGCCTCAGCTGCCAGCTGGAGCTGCTTGCTCCCAAGAGCTGTGCCAGAGAGGCTGTGGATCCTGGCCCTGTGCTGGGGCTCAGAGCCTTGTGCTCAGGCCAAGTGAAACAAAGTGGAGGATGAGCCACTTCAAGGTCAGGGGTGATAAGTAATGCTCAGCACTGAGGGGAGCTGGAAATGGCAGCTCTTGGTGAAACACCAGAATTCCTCCTGAATTTGCACTCAGGAGAGCATCCCCAAGCCCTTTTTTGTTGTCAGATTCCCCATCTGTTCCTCCTCAAACTCCCATCTTGGCTTTGTCATCATTTTAACTTAAGTGCTGGTCAGTCACTCGTAATTTTCTGTGCAGGAAGTTTTGGGGTGTACTGGGAGTCTGGCCTCCACCTCGGCAGATGAAGAGCTGCAGGGAGGGTGGTGTGCCAGGAGAAACCCTGTGGAATAGCCATCATGGCTGTGAGGCACAACCATCTGCCCACGAGCAGCTGTTGGAACGGCGATGGGAAGCTCTGGCAGCTGTGCAGGATGGTGGGAGAGTTGTCAAAGGGTTGCACTGCAATACCTGGAAAAATCATAATGGGGTTAGGGCACTGACTGTCCAGCCCCACGCCTGGGAGGGACTCTGGGATCTGGAGAATTACGGGGGAAAACAGTGAGGTTTATTCATTGCCCCCTCTCTCCCCCAGACCCGGTACAATCCTGCCTTCACGGCCAGGCTGCCGTGTCAGCACTGCACACAAAGGGCTCTCAGTCCTCGGGAGTCTGAGCCAGGGCAGAAGGATTTTTAACGCTTTAAATGATAGCTGAGGACTGGGAGGGATCTTGAGGCTGAATCCAGCTGCTGTCCTCCTGAGACCTCCTCCGTGGGAACACAGGTCTCCTCCCGGGCTTTTGCAGCAGGAGCAGCTGTGGGGGTGTGCCATGGGCAGTGAGCTTGTCCGTCTGCTCCAGAAGCTTCCCTGCTCACTGGGGTGAGCCTCGGTGGCTGAGGCTGGTTTTGGATTTCCCATCCCGATCTGGGAACACTCCAGACCCCTGCCCGGCAGCTGCCTGCACCCCACATCTGAGCAAAGGGCAGCGCAGCGTGTCAGAGGTACAGCCCCACTGTCCTCCCCTGTGGGTACCTGTGACTATCGCCAGCACCCCGCAGGGGGACAGTGAGTCCTGCTGCTCCTATCCCCACTGCTCCCCATCATCCCTTCTCCCCACGGTTCAGCCCCCTATGCCCCCATCCCGACCGCTCCCTATCGTGCCCCAGCCCTGCACTTCATCCCCACCGCCCTCCATCATTCCCCATCCCCACGGCCCAGCCCCGCTCCCCCAT
>VZRF01006490.1:308854-404884 GCA_013396875.1 Vireo altiloquus
GCCGTGTCGCCTCCCCCGCGCTGCCGCCGGGGAAGGGCACCCGCGGCCGGGTGACATCGTGCGGGGTCCCGGGGCCGCCGGCGCTTTGTGCGAGCGGCCCCGAGCCGGGCGGGCGCGGGNTGGGAACGGCGCTCCCTCGGGAGCCGCTGCTCCGGGGGCGCCGCGGAAGCCGCCCCTGGCTGGCCGTGCGCCGCAGCGATGGATGCGCTGCTCCCGGGGAGCTGGAGGGTCGGGGGTTCAAAACACAGGAGAAAAGGCTTTGCGGCGCCCCTCGCTTCGCATACCTGCGCACCGAGCCTTTGTTGGGGACATTCCTGCACACACAGAGAGAATCTCTGCGTGTCCTCTTTCTCCTCCTTCTAAGTCCAGGCGCGATGAAGCCATGTGTGCACATCTGAGGGAAGTGCTGCTTTTGTCACTGTTACCCCTTGCACGCTGGCGTTTGCATTATATTTGAAGCTTGTCTGGAGCGCTGGTTCAGAGCCATAACGGGTGGGTTCTGATGGAAATCTCATGGCACTTCCAGCAGCTCCTGGTCCCGGAGTAAAGCTCGTGAAGTCTTGCACCGCGTTAAAGCTATCGAGGACCAGCAGTCACTGATTACTTGCGTGCCTTCTCTTTCCTCCTTTTTACTCTTGTGAGGCTGGGTTGCTTTTCAGATGACTTATGAATAGTGCAGCGATGGGAGAAAGTGTTAGTGGAAGTTGTTTAGGGATGAGCAAGCAAGACACTGGTATTTTCAGTAGTTTAGTTGTTCAATATAGTTTTGGAGTGGAAATAGTTGTATGAAGAGTTTTAACCACTTCTTGCTGATTTAGATACAGAGTAGTTGGGTCAGTCAATTGATCTGTTTTGACTTTCAAATGGTCAGTATTTGTCTCCTGGGAGAAACGTTGTTGGGTTTTTTCCCAGTAATCCCCTCTGAATGATGATTTAGTTTTGCTAATATGTTGCAAGAAGATGGTTGGAGTTAAAAAAAGATGTTTCACAAATTCACAAATTTTGGCTAGCTTTGTTCAAAAGGAAAATTAAAGGGTCTTTCAAGGGTAGGTGTCTTAGAAATACACTTTCATTGTAGCATAGACTTGTGGTGCATAGTAGCACTGTTATTTCTGGAGATGGCTTATACAGTTCAGTAAGATGGCAGAATACTAATTTTGTAAAGACTAAATGTCATGTCCACTTAGTGAAACTGTACTTCCACACAAACAACTTAGTAGCTTATTGCTGGCCCTTTTCTCTGAGGGGCTGAGAGAAGTAGCTGTGGCATCACTTGCTGCCACTTGCCTGGGCATGGGCACCTGAGGTGGTTGAGGTCCTCCCAAGCTGCCGAAATTTTTTGCCTCTGTGAGTGAAATCTCTTCCTGGTGCTGAACAAAGGCTGGTTGGCAGAGATGACAAATCCAGGCTGAAAGTGACTCCTGTTGTTCGTGAGATACTGACCTGCATCTGGTTCCTGGGAGTGGGAGCTGTGGCTTGAATTAATGGGAAAGATGAAGTCACCGAAAGGGTATTTTCAGGTGCATATTCAACTGGCTAGATGCTCTTGTGCAAGAGAGGGCAGGTACCTGATGTCAGCCCTCTTGGTCAATAAACAGGAGGCTCCTGGATGCACGGAGTGCTATGGTTTGGACTACTCAGCCTTGTCTCATCATGCAAGCCCTATGGTGTAGCAACTCGCTTTTCCAGTTTAGTTTTGCAAAGGGCTGCAGTTGAAGGTGCAGTAAGCTGGGGTGGGGCAGCAACACCTGCGCTTTTGGTGAGGATACTCACCTGATAATTGCTGTGAACCATTCGCTTCTCTTCTGATCAGGCAGAAGGATCCCGGCTGTTAAGCCCACCCTAATTACCCGCTGTAGTTAACTCTGGTGCTCTGCCTCACCAGGCTGCTGCTGCCTGCCAGCCCGTGTTTCTAACAGGTTACCATCCATTTTTAATCGGTGGTGTGCTGGCATGGACTGCAGTTCGAGGTCTTTAGTATTCACACACTGAAATTTGGAGGACTTTAGATAACGCTGACAGTGCCGGTCTGCTTGATATGGATTTGCTTATGGGAGAGCAAGTTTGACTTGATTTTCTGAAGGTGTTACCATCTATCAAATTTGTTCTTATCGAAGATGCTGATTTAGAGTTTCAAAAGTTATGAGAATCTGGCTAACTTGCATCACTTCCTGCAGGGCATCACTTAGTCACATTAAAAATACGTGAAGATCCTCCTGCTGATGTTCTCAGGACTTGAATCCTTGGGAAAGGAGGACTCATGCTTCCAGTGGCATTTGGCATTTGAATCTCTTTCAGTGGATGGGTTGGGTTTTGTCAGCTTCCACAGCTGCTTCCCTCCCATTTTTTTTTAATTGCTGCTGTTGCAATAAGTGGGCGATTCCCTTCAATAGGTTCTGGTCCTGTTTGGATTCTCCCATTTTCAAAACTGATGTCTGTGCCATGAGAGGGTATGAGTGGCTGGACTTTGAATCCAGGACAAGGAGTAGGTGGAAAAGCAGTAGCAGGACTCTGGCAGTCTTTTTCTTCTGGACTCGGGAATCTAGCTTCCTTAGCATCAAATCCAAGCAGTTACAATAGTAGATTCAGGTGTAACATAATTTCCTTTAAATTTGTACTCTTGGCTAATTTGTGTTCTTCAGTGGAGCATTGATACAGTGATTATTAACTGTCACCCTCCCTTTAGGACACCTTAGGGAAATGTCATCCATGTTGTGGAAAAAAGAGCTTTCTTAAGCACATGTTTAAAAGTCCTTTTGTAGACTTTTTATATTCTCTGAATTCACTTTGAAATCATCTTGCTAACAGAAGTCAAGGGCTTTTCTGGGAGAAATAGGGCTTATATCATTCTAAGCAGGGTCATCTGAGATCTGCAGAAATAATTGTTCGTTCTGTTTGGAAAATAGTCTGTTCCTAGGGCACATGTCCTTTTTTTAGACTGCCATGGGGATGAAAAAAGAGCTTTGTATCTCAAAATGGCATGGGCGTCTGCTGTTTGTTCCATGCAGCAAGTCTTCCTCTCGTCTCTCTGACATCACCCTGGATGGCTGCGGAAGCACTGCTCAGCACAAGCAATGGGATGACATTTCTGCACGGGCAGACATGCTTAACGTTCAAATTAATAAAGATTTAGTGCTGCAGAATGACGGAAGACATGGGAGAAGAGGCAAGCATGGCTCCTGCCTGCCAGATTGCCATGGAAACACCAATACCTCTTCAGCTCTTTAATTGCCTTCCCTACATTTTTTTTGTTGAAAACTTTTTTTTTTTTCCTCTAACTAAGTGCTTTATGTTGCAGTTCTGGATTTTAGGCATTTTGGCTTTGTTTGGAAAACTGCAAATGAGGGAAGGAAGAGAACAGTAGCTGTGTGGGGAGATGGAGAATATGGTGACTGACAGCTTTTTAAACTGTGTTACAAGTTCATCCTAAATTCAATATCTATTATAATGTGAGTTTTTATCAATAGTTTTTCAGCAGCAGCAGTGTCACATGAACTTTAGATGCATCTGATATAAATATCAGTGTTCCTGCAGCTTCCTGGGCCTAAGAACCTGATGATGAAAGACTTCAACTCCACCTGTGAATCTACAGGATGGTTCCCAGCTCTGTTTTTAGGAGGGTCGATTAGTAGTTTTTAGATGTTTGAAAGAGAGATTTTAATCAGATGATGGCAGGGCAGGGGGTTCTGCATGTCCGAGAGCTTCATGTAGTTAGATTTGCTGTTGGCATCCTCAAATTAAAAAAACCCCAAACCTGATGAACTTCTAAAGCAGAATTTCTTCATGTTTACAGTCTTGTTCTTCTGAAATCCACTTAAATATTTTCTTTTTAAATTTTCTTTGCACATGCCTAGAGCATTACTGAAGGAAATATAGATATTAGAGTTTTCTCGCCCAAAAGGTATAGGTTGTTGGTTGAGTGCCTTCACACTCCTCTGAGCTCTGCTTAGCTTCTCCATTGATGAGTCTTACGTTATCCAATTGATTTCAGGCTTTTGTGTGTAAAAACAGTAGAGATGTCTTAATCTGATTAAAGCAATTCACTTTACAGACTATTTCCATGCCCTGTAGACAAGCTTTGTCTTTAACTACTACCCTCTGTGTGTGAAGTGCAAACTGGTCAGCTTGTTTAAATTCCCCAAATGTTAATGGTTTCTAAATCTGAGCTAAGTATAAGGCTTTACTGCTTTTTCACAGTAAGGATTTTTACCAGTTTGCTTCCTTCCCCCTCCATGTGCCTGCCATAGGATGATCTGTTCTTCAGAAAAAAAAAAAGAAAAAGCTCTTTTCCTATATTCAGCTAGCTGGTATTTACTAGTGTGTTCTTCCCTGCTATATAATCTCACTGGAACTGTAATCTCTTGAGGTTAGTGAATAACATAATTAGTCCTTTGTGGTTTTCCTCCAAAATTTGGTTATCTTTGGGTATTCTCTCCATATGTACAGTGCTGCCTACTCCTTACCAGCTCTTCCAGCAGTTGTTTGTGTGGTGTGCAGTGCTCCAGTGGAAGCATTTTGTCCCTTTCTGCCCATCGAGGACCTTCCGGCAGAACATACCTCATGTTTCAGCATTAACTGCTTTTTTCATGCTCTGTTTTTCCTGAAGGAAATCAGCAGCTGTCTTTCTCTCCCTTGGAATTTGAGACCCCCTTGATTTGTTGTGTAACTGGTGTTTCTGGCCATGGTGGTGGTCGTCCTCTTCAGAGCTGATCCACCTCTGACAAGCAACCCTGAGCATGGGATTTTCCATGCATCTTGTGTTGCTGTTTGAGGGCTTCAGATCCTTTTTCCTCCTCTCCCTTAATACATAAGGGATAGCACAGTTGAAATGAGAGGCTGTTTTTCATGAATCTTAATTGAGACAGAAAATTCACTGATTGCATAAAGCTTATAGAAACCTATTTTGTCCTTTAGTTTTCTGTCTAGTCTTAAATGTGTTTTTAGCTTGACTTCTTTTCTGTGTTCAAGAAGGCTGTTTTCCACCCACTCCCACAAGAGAGCTTTTGAACCTGTGGGCAAGCTTTAACCATATAGGACAAAGGTCTTGGTTCTTATACTGTATTTCTATGAACATAATGAAATACTTGTGGACAGAAAAGGAGAGAGAGACACATATATTGTCCTCCCAAGGAGAAAGCTGTACCAGCAGCTCAGCTGTGTTCTCTGCTGGGACATTGCTCTCCCCTTATTTAAAATAAAACCCTTAGTCAGAGCCTGCACCTTCTGAGATGCAGGATAATTGACCACAAAGCTACAGGAAATCAGCTTTATAATCTCTCTTTCTCACAGCATTAATTGTTTTGGTATTTTTCATTTCTATTTCAGCTCTACTTTTTGTGAACTTGTGGACAAGGAGTTTATTGGCATTACTTTCCTTTGGATAGTTACAACAAAGCCCTTTCAGACTTGCTCTGGTTATGGCTCAATTTCTCTATGGCAAAATTCTCTTAAAAGCTGAACTCTGACACAGCTTCTAATACTAATCCTTCACTATTTCTTTTAATTTTATAGCCCAGAAAATATTTTAATTTATAGAATGCAGATGAAGTGTGGAAACCAAATCACAATGTCCAGATCATCTTGGCATTGTAAAGAACTCTGAGGCTGAGAGAAAACTTTTCTTTTCCCCCTAGATTTTAACTGTCTCTTTAGCCAAAAAGAAAAATCAAATATGGGAGGAATTGTGCTCCAGTTGTGAGCTTTGGATTTGGATGTCGAAAATCACAGCATTCCCTATAGTGCTCATTTTACAGCAGTGGTTATCTGATTTTCCCTCTGGCCTTGGTAGGATGTTAAATGTTGGGTTAGAGTTCGCATCTCAATGCAGGCATGTGCAAGGGTTTGTATGGACTCCAGGCCGGGTAGTGTCACTTATAGTGTTCATCTTGCCTGCACTCAAGAGCTCTTTTCTGAGAAGTCCTTCAAACTTGGCTATGGTGACTGCTAGAAATTTGGTACTGCTTCCTGAAATGGTCTACCCTCTCCGTGAGAAGCCAGACTTCTGAAATCCATGGGATGTATTCACAATATCCCTGTAAAATGCTTAGAATCCATGAGGCTAATCCCACCTTCTGGCAGTCTCAGTGGTTTTGCCAGGCTATGGCAAGCCCGGAAAATCACCCAACCATTCACCATTTCTGTTTGTGTTAAACACTGAAGAAAACTGTCAAAAGCAGCTGTCAAAGCCTTGACAGTGTGCTGATGCTGTCTATATATGGCTTCTAGAAAAGTGGCTTTATCTTTTCAAGGCGAGGCTGCCTTCTCTCATGCTGTACACACCAGAGTATTTCCAGTTAACGCAGTGCATGTAGCAAAACAAACTTTTTGTGCTGGCTGAGGTAGAAAGTAGTTTCTGGTACTTTTAACTCTTGATCATAACATGGCAGAGTAGCAGAGAAGTAGCTTTTGAAGTGAGTTGTGTTGAAATGCATTGGTTTTGCATCTGTTGTGAAATTATGAAAGATATAGTGAAATACAGGAAGACAGTGCTTTGTGCACAGAAATGCTAATTTTACTGTGAGAACTGTAGTCTTCTATTTCCCTTGTGATTTCTTTTTTTCCAAGAGAAGTCACATGACTCTTTAATACTTATTTTAATATAGAATAGGGTTACATTTACATTCACTTCAGCTTTAGTTGCATTTTAAAGTATTTCTATTCAGCCTATATTAGTCTAGAGCTGAAAAAGCACAAAGTAGTTTTGTATTTGTTTTCTTAGCTTCTTTCACTTCTGAGTTACTATAGACAAAATACATATTTAAAGGTTTATTGTCCCATTATCTCTGTGAAAGAACTGTAAAGGCTGGTAGTAGTTTAATGACCTGCTAAACTGCAGTTGCAGGTGGGAATAATTTGTTAAAAAACCAAGCAAAATTAATCATTACTTGGCTAAAGCCTCTCTGCTGTGTCTGTATTTGGCCTAGCAAGCCAAACTGGAATCCTTGATTTGGATCCTTACTGTGACCCCGAAAGCCATCAGCCTCTTGTTCCCCTCCATGCGGTTGTGCTGGAAGGTGTTTTCGGCCAAGTGCTGGTTAAGCTTTTACTACGTGGGTTACAAAATCAACTGGCTGCTCAGTTCTCACTGGGGACGCGGGCACTCGATGAGATTACAAAATTGTGTTTGAAAGCATGAGCACAAAAGAAATAATCCTCTGAGTATTTGCTTCACTGGCTTGATTGGTGTGAAAAGAATGAAAATTCAAGGTAGTGAGATGAGAATACTAAGCCTGCTTCCCTGCCTGGCTCTCTGAAATGTGGCACGGCTAGCTTTAACCCTCCTCCATTTCTCTGGAGTAGCCGGGGTGGTGGGAGTCGTCGGAATCCTGACACTTTCCCTTGGACGCAGTGCAGTTTCTCTTGGACACGGTGTAACCGAGCCCTGCTAACTAGAGCTGATCTTTGCTGTGAAAACAAGCTGCTGCCGTGGTAGACAGCAGCAGATGAAGTTTGGAGTCAAAGCCATGTGGATGTTGCGGTTAAATGGGATAGAAATTGTCAGACAGGTGCAAGTCAGCGTAAGTGTTTCTGCCCGCTGTGGGGGGGAATGCCATGCAAAATCCGTGTTAATATTTCTGTCGCTTAGTAACCCTGACCTCAGGGGTTATCTGAAAGGGGCTCAGAGTGGAATTTTGCTCATTTCCTGAGAGCTCTGCAGAAGCAGCACCATCCAAGTGCCCCTTTTTCAGAAATCAAGTTAACAGCGACAAGCATACTTGTATTGTGGGAAACACTGATAATTTTCCTGGGGAACTGTGTTTAATTTAACTGTATTCTCTATAGGGATTGCAAGCGTGAAACGTGCCTATAGTGCCTTGTAGTGCGTGTGACCTGTTTATGTGCTCCAGGGTTATTGAGAAATAACACTTCAAGCCCTGGACAGCAGAACTGGAGTCTATTCCAAGTTGTCCAGTTGCTGGACTGAATTTGGTTTGGTTGCAGGGAGAGCTTAGTGGGACTGCTGTGTTAACTCTTCAGTTTCTGAGTTCCATTCCTTAGTCACCAGCATATTGACCTCAGTGGTGGTTTGGACCAGTTTTCTCTCATGCCCCTTGCTGAGTTTGTATTGAAAATTTAATACCACTTGAGAAAAGCATCCTTAAAAAAAAGAAGGGGGCAGTCAACCCTATAACAGCTGGCTCACAAGTGGGCTGTTTAGGTGGTTGGAAATTGTTGATGCCTCTAGGTGCCTTTAATTAAGATTGGTTAAATGCTTTCCTAAATGCAGTAAGATTGTGGAAAGTGGGTCTGTAAAGGCATGGAAGTAGGTGAGTTTGGAGCCAGGAGATAGAATTGGAGGCTGGGAAGAGCTTGTGACTTCTTGGTATGTGGATAGGTTTAGGATAGGACCCAGATGATCTGGTTCTGAGAGCTTTGTCTGGTAGTTTGGTGCTATTCAAATGGCAGACTGTGGGCTGGCTAAATTTTTGTGGTTCCAAAGTGCCCTCTGCTCCTGCAGAGTTTCCTTAATTCTCACTCTTCTGGTCACTTTGGAAACAGCCACTGAGTGCTATTTCAGATCCCTGTGAAGGGAAAAGTACTTGCTGGAGCTGGAGGCTCCATCAGGACAGACCTCACTAGAGCTTCTAGTAGCCTCGGATAAAAATTGACGGGCCCTGAGCTGTGTCATACTTTAATGCCTTTTTAAAAACACAGTAGTGAAAATGTCAAGTTTGAGTTACATAGCATCTCCTCCTTAGAAATACCAAATTCTTTTCTGAAAATTGTTAACAGCTCTGGTGTTTTCCACTTACTTGCAAACGCACTCCTTTCTGAAATCAGAAACAGTACCTGTTGCAGCAAATTCTGAATTGCTGGTGACATTCAGCAGGTCAGCTTATGAGGGGCAGATGCCCCTGTTTCAGTGCCTGGTGTCCCTAGAGATAGTAAAAAAGAAGGAAAGAATTTGAGACAAAATATTCTGGAAGGAGGCTTAAGAGTAGCTACTTTGTATTGCAGAGAATTTCAGTCCAGAATTTTGATCAGAAAGCAGTAACTGAGGACACTTAACCCAAAGTATGCAGCGCTGACACGACTGTCTTTGCAGCTTGCTGAAATTATTGCACACTTTGCTTTGAAAACCTACCTTAAAGAAATTCTGGAGAGATTTGGTTGCCTGATGAACAAATCTGTATTTGATTCTTCTTTCAGTCTGGCTCTTTTGATGCTGCCAGAGATGAAATTAAACTATGTGATAGTGTCTTTGTTTTTGTTCCAGTCCTATAAAATTTTCATTCCCCCAAATATGCGAATGAAGCTTTGACCTGACATGTATTGTGGCTACAGGTTTGATGGTTGTTTTCTTTTCTTTCAGCTCTGCAGTGTATGGATGATTCCAAGCCTTGTGTTAATGAGGGAAAGTGCATTACATATCAAAATGGTACTGGATATTGCAAGTAAGTTGGTTTCATTTCTAATCAATTTAATTACCCATTTTCTTTCCTTCAGGACACTAGCCAGAAAGGAAACGTGAATTTGTAAGATTTTCTTACTGGGTTCTTTCAGCATAACAGTTTTAGCACAGTTGGTGTTTCTTTATAATATGTTAGTTTTTGTGTGCTAACTTTTTGTAATGTAAAAAATCTGGAATTCTTGTTCAGTATTTGTGTTTGGATCTTGTCAGTTGGATTTCTTTGTACTGGATTGGGAACTGAGGCCAAACCAATCATAGAGGTAAACTCTGTACCTTGTTTCCAGACCCACAAGCTAAGTTGAAACTTGCTCTCCATCTTATAACTTGCCTTACTTTATAGTGCTCCAGCCTCAATTTGAATATTTTTGAGGTTTTCCAGAACTATTCTGCACTCTGAGGTGTGCCAATTCCCTTCTACTGCTTAAGAGCAAGTAATACCTGTGAGTTGCTAAAACACACTAACAACCCCCCCAATCAAACATCCACATTTGTTTTCATCATGTAAATTGATTTTGGTAAATGTTGACACCCATCTTCAATGGTGTCTTCACTTTGTTGCTGCATGGGAAGCTCATCAGCAGGAGCTTTGGCAGGTTGTGTGTTATCTGGAGAATATCACAGCTATTTAAATGCAGTTCACCTTTCAAACTGCAGTACTTACTTTTTTTTTTTAATTTAAGTGATATTTTGCCAGAAGATGAATCCTCTTTGTTTGGCTGGGTTAATTTACTTCGTCTGCAGTAAACAGATTATTTTCTGAAGGTTGTTTACTTCATCAGTTCAAGTTGTGTCATTTTCCAGCATGCTAAAACATTATCTTAATGCCAGCATTCTTTAAATATTAGTGTTTTTATTTTGTTGATTTAGCTTGGCTAACACACACTGCTCTTCACACTTCTCTACACTTCCATCTTCCCCAACCACAACCTTTAGTTCCCTATTGGTGTGGTACATAAAGCTCAATGTACTTAAATTGCACCTGTGGCTCACAATGGGGAAATCATAATCTAATTTGAGGTTCTTCTCAGGTACAAATCAATACCCGATGTGCAGAAAGGCCACTGAAAAGCAAATATGTAACTTGTTATTCCCTGTAGGTTTCTTGTAAAATTTCTAACTCTTGCTGCTTTCTATTCTTTTCCTTTCCATGCTTTTACATTGATGTCAACTTAAATGAGTGGCGCTGCTGAAAAGAGAGCTGGAACTTTTCGTGCTTTTCACTTGTATTTTTAGACTGAAACAAGAAATAGGTGACAGATCTTTCTGATGTGTACTTAAGCATGTTAGTCTGGAGCCAAAGTATGTAGGTCACAATAAAGGTAATAAACAAGACTGGTATTGATGTTAGTGCTGCTTGTACCTTCCTAAGGACGTTTTCTCCAACTTGCATGTTCCTCTTAACCATGTCTTAACAATTGTTTTTTGCAGCCTAAATTGGTTCATCTGATTGGCTTCTGCACTATTTGTAGTGCAGTCCAGGTCTTGACTCATTTCCCTCATTACAATGGCAGCTTTAACCGCTGTTACATTTTTTGAGCACGCATTTGTAATTCTAATGTCACCTTCCTCCTCGTGCAAAGTGTTCTTGTAAGTTTTAAGCCAACCCCTCCTTCAAGAAACAGCTCAGTTCCTTTGCAGGTGCTGTATTAATTGGAAAGGCTAATAGAGAACTGTATACAGAGATTAGTAAGTATCTGGTTTTTACTTCTGGCTCAAGAACACTTTTTTTGCAGAAAGGAAGGAAAAAAAGTAGCAAAACCCACCTCACTTGTGGAGTCTCTACCTTTAGCAAGCTGATTCTTAGCATCCTGTTTTGGTTTTAACTTTTTTTTTTTTTTCTGCACTATGAGGAACTCTGAATAGGGGAACTTTCTATCCGGTTTAGTAACCTAAATGACTTTCTGAATTTCTGATGGTTGTAAGGGTAGAAATGTTTTGCTCAGGAAACTGAATTTATTACTAAAGCAGGTGGCTTGGCTTCTAAGTCTGCAGCATCTCTCAATGATTAGCAGCATCTCCACCCCTTCCACTTTTTTCAAGTTATCTGCAGTACTTCCTCTGCTGGGCAATAAGTTATTATAACAGGTTCTCTTCCTCTTTCTGTATCTCCTCTTGGCTGAATTGTTTGTTGTAGTGTGTGGTTGGGCTATCCAGTCTGTCTTGCTGTCTCCTGTCTGCTGAGGGAGAACCTGCATCAGCAATAACCAAATGTGATAAGATATGAGTAAGCACTGATAACAAAACACCTAGTCTAGATATTTGGCCCAGCAGTGGATGGCAGCATATTGCTGAAGCAGCTTTCTTTGTATGAAAATCCTGTAGCATCTACTCCATTAAAAGAGAAAGCTGGTTTTCTGCTAAGAAACCTTTATGATGGTGTATCTGGCATCTGTTATGGGAACAGTGATTGTGACCCTTGTAAGGAAGCTGGGGTTGGAGCTTTATCAGATTGCTCTTGTGAGCGCCCTTTAAGTAGCTCTGTTCCCCTGGTGACGCTGCTGGCCCATGGCTGTCATTCTGTGGCACTGCTCGATAGAGTTACTGACCTCCTCTGACCTTGATTTTATATTTAGAAAATTACACATTCCTGTGTTTGCATCTTCCAAAGCCAGATTTTTTGTGTGAGAGCTCTTTCTATACTCATTCAGTGACTGTTATGGAGAGGATGCAGGCCTTATTCCACGGAATATGTCTGTATCTGCAGCAGCAGTGAAGGGGACCCATCCTTCCAAGCTTTTTTTTAGGTCCTTCTGCGACAAAAGGCAGTTTCAGTTTGGAGTTTTGCTTTGCTTTGCACTGTGATGGGTGTTTTGTTGTTGTGATGGATGGGTTTTTTTTCCTCAAAGCATCTCTAGGCAGCCTTTTACACATTGAGGTGTCAAACATGAAGGAACCTTCTTGCATCCTCTCATATCCAGAGAGAAGCAGGGTAACAGTTCCTTGTTGCTTAATGCTAATTGTGACCATCACAGCAAAGCAATTTCTTGTCTCTCTGCTGCTGGATGTCTGTGAAGCAGTGGTAGGAAGAGTCTGTGTAATAGTGCTGTGAACTTGCAGCATTTCTGCAGTTGCAGCAGGCTGGGAAAGAAGGTATGAGCACAAGGAGCTGTTTCAAGGGCAGGTGGAGCAGAGATTTTGGCATCGCTGCCTGCTGTGTTCTGAGCACAAGGATCTGCTCTGCTGCAGGTGGATGTAGAATAGGGCAGTGCCTCTGCTTGGAACGGGGCAGGGCCCTGGAGCAGAGAGGCTCTTAACTGATTTCTCCATGTTCCACAGCTTTGGCCTCTCCCAGCTTCCCACCCCAGTGCCAGGGAGCAGAAGCAAGACTGTGCCAAGGAGAGAAGCAGAAGTGGGAAGGGAGTTGACATTGGGGTTCTGCAAGTTTTAGGGAGGAAACTGGGCCTTGCTACTTCTTGTATTTGGCAGGCTTTGACGACTGAATTTTTGACCTTAGGACTGTTGCAATTTGTGTATCCAGAAGGGATAGCTGTGAAACCAAGTACTGCTTTAACACTAAGATCTTTTGTTACTCTTGATGGTGTAAAACACCTCAGAGCTGTGCTTAGTCAAATGGGGACACTGGACTGCCCAAAGGACAGTCTCCTTCAGCACATCCTTTCGTGCCCCAAGCTGTCAGGGTTTGTACAGCTTTGTGTGCCTCTGTCTCTTCAGTGAGCAGTGTTTCTCTCACCATGTGCTGAAGTTTGTGCACCTTTTACATTGCATGATACAGTTTTTGCCTCTTATTTGTGGATTGGCAACAGGAGGACCTCAAAAAAATGCTGAACTCAAAGCAGCAATGGCATGGCAATAAAGGCCATCCTAATTCTAATTATTTTTCTATCCTAATTCTAGCTACCAGTAACTTCAACTCCCTTGCAAGGTTTTTGACCTACCTTTCTTTCAAGATGGATCTTCATAAATGAATTTTAACTTGGATTTAAGAGGACTTCTGGGGCTGAAGGGAAGATCCTAGACTGCAGAACTGCTTCTGAGACTGCAGCTGATATCTGCTTAGGATCTGTCTCGAGAGACTAATCACTCCTAGACTAGTGAATGGGGAATACCCATAGGAGACCTTGTAGCAGGATGAGGTCTGAGAGTTTTCCAGAAGAGGCTAAATGCAGAAGTTGAGAAGTTGTCCCTTTCTGAGAATGGTCTGCCCTTTTCTGTTTCCTTCTGTCTCCTTTCAGAAGTTAAAGGAGACCCTTGAGACCAGGGCAGAGGAAAAAGGGGAGAGAACATGCACTGTTAGCTTAGATTCTGGGAACAGAGTAGTGATTTTCAGTCATAGTTTTCTATTGTGAATTACCTGTGCGTACCAAAAGCTCTTAAGAGCTCTGATTGGCAAAAAAAGCTGAACTAAACCTTGTCTGTTCAGACTGTGGCTGCTGTTGCTCCGTGGAGCACTGTGGAGTGGTTCTTTGGAGAGGCACTTTCTGCGGACTGCGAACAATAGCTGTGTGCTGCTTTAAAGGCAGGGCAGGGAGGCCGTCCCATCCCATCGTTTGCATTCAAAGTATGACGCATAAATGGGCGCCTTGAGACATGGGAAGGAGCGTTTGTAAAGCTAACCAGAGAATCCTGTTCTCCCTCCTGAGAGGAGGTGTAGGTGTGGGAGTCAGAACCCGGGAGCCAGAGGGAAGTCTGGTTAAAATCTGTAACAAAATAGCTGAGACCCTTCTCACGTTAGTCATCGCACAGCATTTTTTTCTCTCTCCATCGAAGCATCTTCCAATCAAAGTGGAGGGAGTGTTGGGTTGAAGGGGGGAGAAGCAGGACTACGAGGAAATTCTTCCCTTTGCTTTTTAAATTAAAACCATCTGCTTTCTTCTGTGCATCTCCAGATGATATCATGGGCCTGAGTAGAAAACTCCCATGAAAATCAAACATCTGGAAGTCTGGTTAAAATTGTCTATAAGGTGCATTTGAAGAGACTGTCTTATGAATGTGCCCAGGCAAATATAGTACAGCAGATGAGGAAGTTTTTCCAGCAGACCAGACATATTTTCCAGAAGTCTATTGAAAGCAGGAGAGAACTAAGTTTTGGAAGGTAGCTTCGATGTAGTTTTGTGGCAGAAGAGCCAAAAGCACAGCTTTTGTGAGTCTTCTATTTTGATTTGCACCATTAGGTTGTTAGAGTGAATGCAGCTCTTTGGATTTGTGGATACTTCAAACTTGGGTAAATACCTTCGTTTTGTTTTTATGTCTCTTGTTTAGCTCCATGAGAGCCTGAACTAAGGCAAATGCAGGCTGGAGCTGAAAAGGAGGAGGGGGAAAAAAAAAAGACTGAGCTCTAAAGTATTTGTGCTGGAAAGTAGCCCAGAGAGAGTAAAGGAGAAGCTTTAATTAGAAGCAGCTGCATAGCTGATGCAGCCCACAGGACATTTTCCCATTTCAAACTCTCTAGCTTTCAGAAATCATGATTTGAATTAAGTTATATGTGAAATTTGTTCTTAAAAGATTAAATTCCTGCTGAAGTAGGTTAAGAGACCTCATGTGCTTCCAGAAAGTGCCAGAACAAACTTCATCTTCCTGTTTCTTTTTCTGAGTGTTAGATGGAAAACTGAGGAGAAACAGTGGCTTTTATTTGGAAAAGATTTGGTTTCCTGTTCTGAGCATGTCATTTGGAGCTGACACAAGCTTCTACAATTTTAAGCTGCTCTGTAGACAAGTGGGTTTTTTTTCCTCTCCTAAAGAGAACTTGAAAGAGTAAGTTGGGATGAGAGCAGAGCAGGGGTGGTGGGAAGCTGGAGCTGCTGTTGAGTTTAATCATATCCTTTGAAAAAGTCTGGACTTAAACTGCGTGTTTTCAGTGTTTGCTTCTATTTTTAGAGAAACAATGTGGTGCCCAACATGAATCAGGAGCAAATACTTGCAGTTTGTCTACACCAACATTTAGAACTAAATTACTAGTATTTGTGCCTAGAAATGTTGATGACAGGAGGCATGGTTGAAAATCTGGACTGTAGGTTTTTTGTTCTTTAACATTCAAAAAAGACTGCACTGAATTGCTGGAGGGCAAAATAGTGTAACTCTGTGACCAAGCACTTCTCCAGGAGAAGAACAAAATGGTGGGTGCAAGGGCCATGTGTACCTGACCTACCATCTTTCCACAGGCAGGCATGTTCCCTCTTCTAAATATAAAGAGCTGAAGTTAAAAGAGCTTTTCTGTTCCCTCTTGAAGCGCTCCCTCATGTTTTTCTGATTAGCCTCAGAAGATACCAGAACAAGCCTGGTCTTGGAGTGCTCTTCAACTTTGTACCAGATCATTTGTGTACAAAATGCTGGGCTGTTTGTGGCTGATGGTTGTCTCAGAGCACACATCTCAGCTTTTCTTTTAATTCATATCAGCAATACTCTTAATCAGTGTTTAGGCTCCCTTCTCCCTCTTGTCTAGGGGCAACAGTTCCACCTTCCAGTATCCCTGAGCATTGGGGGTTGGAGAGAAGATATATTTTGGGGGTTTATTTACTTGTGGACAAAACCCAAAATGTTCCTCTAGACTTTCTGGTTTAAATGAAAAAGCACTTTAGGACTTTAATTCTAAATGTGTTTTGGTTTATTTTGTAGTTGCTGGTGGAGTGGGTGGTCTTGGCCTGATGAAATGGCCTAGGTGGGGTTCTCTGAAGTTCTGGTTTGTTGCTCTTTCTTTCATGGTAAAGAGAACTACAAGTGCATATCCTGTGCCTGTGGCTGTTAGTCCAAGGAGCTTGGTGTGCTGCTGCCTGGCAGTGATGAAACCAGGAGAAACCCCTATAACCATGTCTTGTAAGACTTTTGGGACTGAAGTTCACTTTGTCTGTACACAACCATCAGCTGCACATAGATGTCCAGAGACATGATTTAACTGTGGTTGCCCAGACGGTCTCTGAGCAGAGCCAGTGCACCGTGTGCAGGCTTGAATGCCGTGGGAGTCGAGCAGTGCTCCAGCTTCTGGCACAGCTGTCTTTGCTGGGTGCCAGATTTCGATGTGATCCAGCTCCTACAAAGCCGTGCTGTAGCCCGCTGGCGTTTGGACTGATTTCCAACCTGAAGCAAGGAGAGATTTTGGATGTTAAAGGAAGCTGTATAGCGCTGCTGTGGTTCAGGCCCAGAATACTCCAAGACTGCCTCTTGTGTGATGTGGCTGCAGCTCACGCTGACCCACAGCCTTCGGCTGTTACACCAAGGCTGGCACAAGAGGCAGAGGATATTCTGCATTGGTATTGTCTCAGGATTTGCTTTCTGTAACTTTATTAATTGTGCGTTGCCCTGCAAAATCTCTTCTTTCATGTCTGTTCTTGGGTATGAAGTTGAAAGTATTAAGGTATGGTGAAAGGAGCCTAATTTGGGTGTGGGCAATGGTAAATTACAATTATGCACATATGACTTTCCTGCTTTAGACATATGGTTAAAGCTAGTTAATAAATTTTAACATGAGAAAAAACAGTTGTGGTCATCTAGTAATGACCCCTTGCATAACTTTGCTAATAACCTCTCTGAATAGCTTTGTTTGAACTAGCGTGCATACTCTCCCTGAAACAGCCAATCCTGGTGTTCTTTTAAACAAGCATGAGTGATGGAGAAATTCCACTGCAACCTTAAATGCGTTGTTCCAGTTGTTTCTTTCCGCTGCTGAGAGACTGTGTATGAGTCTGTGTCTGAAAATAAAGATACTACCCTATTTTAAATTTGAATTCATCTGGTTTAAAGTTTTAAATGCTCAGTTCTGTTATCCTGGTATCTTCTAGATTGGAAATTATTGTTAAATCTGTGTTTCATTGTGGATACTTGGAGCTTTCATTAACTGTCTTGTTCCCTTTTCCCTTTGCTAAATAGACTGAGCCACCTGAGCTTTTCATCATGGTCAGAGTTTTCCAATAATCATTACTGTTGGCTTCTTTGAATTCATTCGACTTCTTCCCTCTTAAAGAGCAAATACCAGTACTAATGTAATGGTTGTATCAAGCATTTATCAGGTGGAGCATAATCTCATTTATTCCTTCTTGATATTTGCTGTTTGTACATGTAAAGTATTTCTGGACAAACTGTCACGCTAGGAATTCACATTTATCTAACTGTTAGGAACCCCCAGAGCAAGTATGTTGTTCCCAGCTCAGTTTCTTGTTTTGGGGAAGATGCCCTATGTGTTTTGTTTCTAGATGTACGACTTTGCAGTACTAAAGTGCGTTTTGGGTGCTGATTGCCTTATTAAGTATGTTGCTACACTCTATCAAGAACCTATCTTCTCTCTTACCTACCTATTTGGCCAGCATTGATGTTTTCCATTGTTAATAATCAATAGATATGTTGAATAGCATAGGAACAAAGGCAGATTCCTGTAGGATTCTGTTTAAAACACAACTTCATCAGCATTCTTTGATTTTTCATCTGAACTTCAGAGCCTGTCTGGTTACTTGTGGGGTTTTGTTGTGATGGTTTTTTGGTTGGTTGGTTTGTTTGTTTGTTTTTTTGATGGTGGTTGTCATTGTTGTTTGTGTGGTTTTGCTTTTTCCCCCCTCCCATGTACCATACACTTTTAACTGCATAAGGAAAAAAGCAGTCTCTTTACTGTTACATTCCTGTTTGAAGGCTAGAGACTTTGTGTATTTCTTGCAGTGTGAATCTCCTCCCTTCAGATATGAGTAACTCCCTGATTTAATAATTGCCCCTTTCCTGATCTGGAACAAAGCATATCTAATGTTCACCTCTGATTTTTTTCTTTTTTTTACAATGAAATACATGTTCTCTTGGGCTGTGTCTTGGGTTACTCACCAGTTAGAGCAGGCAGCCGTGCACTACAGAAAGAGCTGCCAGTGGACAGTCCTGTGTGTTAGGTGTTATTTTTATCCAGTATGTTCCCTTGCAGCTTTCTGCTACCTGATAGAAGCAAATGGAACTGGGGGAGGGCACAGAGGTGGGCTTTGCAGGCTTGCTTGCCTGGATCCTCTATCTCTGGCAGTTTAATGGAAAATCCGTAGTACAAAGGCCAGTTAAAAGATGGATTACAACTGACAAGCGTAGTCAGACTGTATTGACATAAGTTTAGGTTAGAGAGAAGGAACTGCAATTATTCTGCAGTTGGAGATCTTTGTATAAAATATTGCCCTGGTTGTAGATAGTGTGTGTGTACTCGTTTTTCTGTGGGAGACAGAGGAACAATGACCTTGTCGTTAGGGTGCTAGCCAGGGGCGTGGGAGACCTGACTGCAGTACTCATGTTGCTATTTGAGTGCAGGCTTCAGCAAGTCCCAGTCCCAGATGCACTTATCAGCATGAGGATAACAGTATATTCCTGTCTCATGGGAGCGTTGTGGAGAAAGATCTGCTACAGATCTTCAGGTCCCCAGACACTGCATTTGCACAACGTTTATAAATATTTTTGGAAGATGGATAATACCTGGTGTTAATACCTTATTAAACTGCTTGATTTTCTTCTAAAAAAGGATACTTGTTAGAATGGGAGTAGGTGCAAGGAATCGTTACTCAGCAGTTCTTTAACACTTAGGCTTTTACTGAAGTTTTGAAGGGAAGTGTAAGAACAAGGTTCTGCATTTGATGCAGCTCTGATTGAATGTGGTATTTATTTTGCAATGAGCGATTTCACCATTTGAACTTAGTTTTCAGTGGTCTCATATGAGACAGTCCCACAGGAAGTCCCTGTTACACGTGTGACGTCAGCCTTTAGGTTTGTTAGTGTCACCATCAATTACAGCAAACTTTAAGACTTTCAGTGGTCATGGGACTTCATTCCTGGGATCTTCCCAGAACAGCAAGACTTCAGGTGGGATGACTGCAATTCATTTCTTCTCTGTTGCAGGTGTCGAGAAGGCTTTCTTGGAGACTACTGTCAGTACAGAAACCCCTGTGAAAGCAATACCTGTAAGAATGGGGGAACTTGTGAAGCTGCATCCCTGATAGGAAAACCGACCTGCAAGTGTGCTCCAGGATTCACGGGGGAGGAATGTCAGTACTCGGAATCTCACCTTTGCTACGTGTCCCAGCCCTGCCGGAATGGAGGCACTTGTCACCCCCACAGCCAGGACACGTACGAGTGTGTCTGTCTTCCAGGTTTCACAGGTGGGCTTCTGCATTTGTATCTCCAGACCGCTTTCTTTGGGAATTGCTTCACCATGGAATGTTCTGGGGCAGTTGTAATAAGCTCTCAAATTTTCGAGCTCCAGCACAGGAAATGAGAGGAAGTCTAAATGACTTCATGACCAAAAAAAGCAAAGGGGAATAGGGAATCAGACTCCCTACCCTTTACACGTAAGCAGAAAAATATTTGGATCTTGTGGGGTTGTCCACATGGGAAAACTGAGTGCAGAAACTACTCTGGAATGGCTGTTACACTTTGAATTCAGGGTTTAGTTTCTAGAAAAAAAACAAAGGAGCAAGTTTGGCCAGCAAAATCTTTCTATGAGAAAACTATATTTTGATGCCTGAGGGGAAGCATGGAAATATATTCCTTTCACTCTTGAAGGGGAGGTAGAAGAAGAGTGACTGTCAGTCTGTGTAGTATGACTTCAGGTCATTTTTATAAATCACAACATTCTATATCTTCCTGCAACCCGGTAAATGACTTCATACTGTAACCACAAATTTATTTTCATTTCAAATATAATATGGAAGAATGCAGACGTCAGTTTTTCTTTAATAATGTAAAGATTTAGTGCACTAAAAATTTGAGGTAGCCTGAAAGACATACTGTTTTCTTCAGAAATAACATTTTGTTAATCTGTCTTGATTTCCTACAGGAAAGGAATGCCAGTGGATTGATGCCTGTACATCTCAACCTTGTGCCAATGGAAGTACATGCACTGTGTCTGGAAATAAGTTCTCCTGCAGCTGCCTGGCTGGCTACACTGGCCAGAAGTGTGAGATAGATGTGAATGAATGTGCCACACCAGGCCTGTGCCAGCACGGTGGCACCTGTGTCAATCTGCCTGGTTCCTACCGGTGCCAGTGCAAGCCGGGTTACACAGGACACCGCTGCGAGAGCGTGTATGTGCCCTGCTCCCCATCACCCTGCATGAACGGGGGCACCTGCCATCAAACCAGTGACTTCACCTTCGAGTGCAACTGCCTGCCAGGTAATGCTTCAAACAGCTGGGGCTTGTAGCCTTGTCACTGCTCTCCTGTCTGTTCTTCCAAAAACTTGTCTTGGAGTTTCTGTGGGATATGTGTGCGATGTCAGGTGGAAGGGAGAAACATCAGCAGGGTGGGAAGCTCTGTAGGATGTTAATTTGTGAGTGCTGGGATTTCATGATACATCAAGGAACCCAGTATCATTTAATGATACTTTGGAACCTAGTTAGAGTCAGAGAATCAAATAGGTAAAAACTATGAGGTAGATTCAAGGAGATTAGGGTGGTATCTCATAATGCCATTTGGAATGTGAAGTTCTACAAACAGAAACATTTAGCAATACATAGTTTTGTGTCAGTAAAGGCCTCAGTTAACTTCAGTGTTTGAATGAAGAATGAACATGTGTCTCTCTCCTTTTCCATCTGTACCCCTAAGACACACCAAGTTCTATTATTTTATTTTTTTCCTTCTCCAGTTCCTTCAAATCTAACAAGATACCAGTTCCAACTCACCACACCCTTTTTGTCTCCAGATAAATTTTGATTGTTTGTTGTCTGATGCTGTTAGCTGCCCTGAGTTCATGCACAGCAGGGGTGACATGCTCACTCAGGATCAGGGGCTGCACTGGTTTTGTGTCAAGCTGTGCTCCAGTCACCAAGGCACCCACCTCTACACATGACCATGTGTCACCTGGTTGGGATGGTGGTCTCATCCTGTCCTCCTCCCTATCCACTTGTCATCTTCGACCACAGGGCAATATTAGTCGTCTTTGCGTATCGGTATTTTTAGGCTGATTTTTTTTTTTTTTTACTGAGTAATTCAACTCCATGGGAAACTGATTGTTTGGAAATGCTTTTGACTAGACTTCCTACTTGAGTGTATTGCAGTTTGGCACACACAGACTTGGTGTGTGGTAATCTAGAAAAGTAAACTCCATTCCCTTAAGCATGTCTCTGTTGTTATTTATGTGAAAGATGTAGCTGCCCTATACGGTTTAGGATGAATATAGAGTGCCTGTGTTCTCATGAGGATCATCTGGAGTCACAGGTCTGTGTGGAAAGGGCATTTAGAACTTGTGAAAAATGTTCTCTTTTTGGAGACCTTTGTCTTGAGGTGTTGTCTGAAATGACATTAAATATATATTGCCAACCTTAGTGTCTGCACAACGACTTCCTGGGTTGTCTGAGCAAGATGTGACTTTGAAGAATTTAGCAAAGCCAATCTTAAAATAGAAGGATGGATCATCTGTATTTTTAAAAGCAATTATTTTAACTGTGCTTGAAGGGAGAGTGCTTTGAAAGAGTCTTTGAAAATGCAGTATCTTAACTAACTGTTGCCCTGGAGGAATTTATTGCTTTTCTACTTTGCATCTTTTTAAAATAAAATTATAAATCAAGTATCTCTGGATTAACAGTCTTGTTCAGAAGTTCAGAATTTTCTTAAAAGCCAGTTCAAGAACTTTAAGGCCTCACGCAGGAGCAGTGTGGTGGGAGGAAGAAGAGAGAAAGATGAAGTTGGAAGGAGTTGATCCTGTAAAGCTGATGAGACAGTTTGCTTTAGTGGTTCTCTTACAGGGGCACGAGACTGAGTAGGAGCAGATTTTCCCTTAGACAAGTGTGTGGGCTGGCTGAAATATGGTCAGGAAATGAAAATGAGATTACTATAGTAACAGCTACACACCTACACTCCTCACACGTTTTGGATTATTAGTTGTCTTTTTTGACTTGTTACACAGTGTTTATAGTAAGGGTGAGTTAATGTGGCTCTGAGAGCCTTTACTTTTCTATTTCCTGTATTTGTTTAAGTTGGCCATGCTGTTTTGCTAGCTTGATTTTTAAAACTAGTCATTTGAAAAATAGCAAAAAAGGGAGCTCTTGGAGAGGCCCAAATGCTTACATTAAACTCTCTGATAAAGGCAGGGCACCCAGCCATTTCTTTCTCGCCTTAGTGCAGAGCATGCAGAGCAAAATTTCTGAAGTGTTGGAAAAGTTTCTGTCTGGTCAGGAAAGGTCAACAGAAAGAGAAGAGAAATGGTGGCCTGTCACGCCTAGGGAGGATATGAACAAGGCCTGCTCCTCTGGAAGAGAGTGCCAAGATTATGGACTAGAAATTCCTCTTTAGACTCCCTCTCTGAATTGGAGCAATGCCGATGATACTGTGACTATAAATGGAATTGCTCTGGCCCTTCTGGATTGCCTTAAGATGCTGCCGTTGCTCAGTGTTGTGACCACTGAGGCAGGAGGCAGTTATATATCTTGAATTGCTGGAGTGGCTTTTGGTAGGATTTTGCATCTTGTGACCTGTAAAACTACTTTGAAGAAACTGTGGCCAAGCAGCAATTTAGGCATAATTAGGCTACTCCTGCACTGGCCCTCACATGGCTTCTTGTTTCCTGTAGATGTTACCTTCTTAGCTTTTCAGTGAGTTTATTCTTTCTGTAAATACAGATAGGTGAGAGTGAGACCTTGAAAAGGTAGAAAGAACCTAGAACCTGGAGTTGTATGTCACAGCAACTTTTTCTACTGTCACACGAGTACTGTTTATGTACAGTGTAGTCCAGCTGCTATTTAAAATTCCCAGATTCCCATGTCACTTGTGGATGTACACAAACAAATCCTGCATTAGGTAATCCATGAAGTCATGTGTGTTAAGTCAGCATTTGGTGGCAAGCATCAAATGAAGTTATATATATACACTGTTGGTATTGCATCTGTCTAGAAGGTAACCTCATTTTTTATCTGTCTAGCATAATCATTTTTCCTCTGGGCTTTGTTGATTTAGGTGGAAACAAGATTGTAGACAAGTGAGCGTGTTAGGTCAATCATAACAGTTGTAGTAGTGAAAAAAAAATTTCCTTGAAGGAGATATAACCTGAAGCATTAGCAACTCCTTTGAATATAAGTATGAGCTGGTAGTTATAAATATTTGACAAAAAAGGACTTCATTTGGCAACTAACCTTTAATGGAATGTTAAACAAGTCAATAGAGGAAGTTCTTAGCTGGGAAAGTGATTATTCATTGTTATCCATCAAAATAATTACCCATTAACTAAGATAAGGACCCTAGGGAATTCCAAGGGCTTGTTCAGGAAGCGATCTGTCAGGCTGGAGCAAGCTGTTTATGAGAGCTGGAACACTTCCTGGGAAGAGGAAGTAACCTCACGCCGGTTCCTGGCAGAGCGTCACGCTGTGCGGTGAGCACCGCGAGTGGGGACTGACACACACGGAACTTCCCCTGGTGGGAAGCCTCTGCTTGCTGGGCTTTGGAGATGAACACCTTCCTCTGAGCTCTGAGGCTCTCCATGGACGCAGCCTTGGGGTTCCAGGTGGAGTGGGTGCCCCTCTGTTCCAGATGAGTAGCCCAGATACTACCTGGAGTAGCCCAGCTTCATTTTTAGCTCTCTACATCCCTTGTTTCCTGTCAGCAGACCCTAAGTCTGGAAATAACCTGACATTTTGCAGGCATAATTTCCTGTCCCCAGTACTTAACTGGCCCTGTAGAAAGTCTGAGCTGTAATTTATAGGTTGAAATAAGGCTAAAGGAGTAAGGTTTGGAGGGAGTAGAATGTGATGCTCTGGAATGGGGTGGAGATTTCAGATGACACAGGAATAAAGTTATCTGCTTGTGTTAGTCTGTGTACTAAGGGAAGAACAACATGCTGTTAGCAGTGGGAACACTTTTCCCCTTAAGGTTCTCATTCCTTAGTTTGATGTGCTTGGAGATATGGAGCAAAAGTCAGGATATGTATTGCAAACTGCTCTTGTGCAGGGAGAAAACACAGGACAACATGGCGAGTCCCAGCACAGGGGGAACAGGAAACAGTGTCAGGTGTCCAAATACATCAAAACAGTGAACTCTGTGGCTTTCTGGAAAAGACTGGTTAAATAACTGCAAAATTAGATCCTGGCACCCAGCTAGAGAAAAGCTCACATATCTCAGAGCAGCTCTTTGGTAGTATAACTGGTTAAAATGTGAAAATATAGAATGGCTGGGTGAGATTTTAGTATTGGAGTGACTTCTGTGCTTTATTCCCGAAATAATTGGGTCACTTTAAATTTGTGTGAAGTACAGTGAGATAGTTGAAATGCCTGCTGTCAGAAATTTGTTTACTAGAAAGTAGGGCTGGTCTTCATGTTATCCAAACTGAAAGGATAAGAACTTAAACCTTTTGTCTTTGTGGTTGTGGGTGTATTTCCATGCTGATCATGTGCTGCCCTGAGTGCAATCTGTGGTCAGTGGGATGATTCCTCCAAGTTGAAACACAAGTTGATAGGACACCCCTGAGTTTTACAGCTGAGCCTTTGCTCAAACTTGGTAGCTTTATACAGTTTTAAACATAGGGATCTAAAGCTAATTGTTTTCCCTGGTAGTTGTTCCTCAGAAGCTTTTGCCAGGAAGGGTGCTGCTGTAATGATTAGCACTCTGGCTAAGCATGTTGTATTTCTTCTTTGTTATAAGCTTCCCTACTGCCATGAAGTTTCTAGGATCTTGGGTGGAGGTTGGAAGGACTTTGAAGGGAGAGAGTGATATTGAAGGTCTTTTAGTTTTGGTTTGGTTGTTTTGTTTTTTTAATGTTCCATGCTGATAGATGTTAATGCACTTGATACAGCTTGGTATTTCCCAGCACTTCTGTAGAGCTGGAGAAGTTCAAGAGATGGGAATGCACATGAATCACCTCAAGTCTCTTGAGAGCAGCAGTAATCTGGAGAAGCTGCCTCAGAGCTTTATAGTCTCAGTCTCATCTGCCACACAGCACGATCTGCATTGGACCAGATGTCACTCAGAGGGACTGTGTGACTTGACACAGATGTTATGGAAGCGTCTGGAACAGGGCATCAAAAGTGGAGGGGTTAAAGCATAATTTTGGATGAGAGAACTGTGTCATGTTAATATTACATTCCAAAGCAGTGAAGAGGCAGAGCTGGTGTTTTAAATTAACATGTGTGTTCTGGAATCATTTACTTCATCCACATTAGCATGCATTCCACTTGTGCTTTGATAAATAGATCTCTCATCCCGCAGAAACAGCAGGTTTATTTAATGAAGCATGAAATAAATCAGCAGGGGAAATCAAGGGGAAGAGGCATCATTGACAGCTCCCTTCCCTAATGTCCCCACTTCTCCTTCTTTGAAAAGGAGAGGGAGCTCTAGCAAGGATATTTTGTCAGTGTGGTTATGTTCATTAGGACCCTGGATTTTCATTGGGGAAGGGTATCTGATTTCTTCTGCTTTTCAGGCAGGCCTTAGTAGGGTAACATCACTTGGGTGGTGGCTGATTTGTTCATTGACTGACTTGTCTAACACTGAAGAGAGCCAGATCAGGACTTCAGAAGCTCATTTTCAAAGCATGAAACATCTTTCTTTGACGTATCCAAGGCAGGCTGTGCTGAGGTATCCATGAAGTGAACGCCAGCACGTTTTTTGGTCATGGGAAAAACTTGTCCTGGCTAATGCTTGGTGGGCAGTGACAAGCTTATCTCATGGTAAATGAAATGTCTTGGTCTTCACTTTGTTTGCTTTGAATGACAGTGCTCCTTAGTCACTTAAACAGAAAATCCTCATGTCTTTTGGGTTGTGAAAACATAGTTGGCCATCTACCCATGGCAGAAGCGTTTTAACTGTGTCACCTGACCTGCATGCTATTAGCAAAGGCATTCAACAAAGTCGTGCTGTGTTAGAGGTTCATCAGGATTAGGTTAACAGGGCAAATGTTTAAGAAAAAAAAGGAGGGGAAGCTGCATGAGGGGTGAATTCTCTTCAAAAGAGGTTGGAAGCCCATTTCAGTGTGCTGTTGTTTGTGATTTGTCCAGGTTTCGAGGGAAGCGTCTGTGGACACAACGTTGACGACTGCCCAAATCACAAGTGCCTGAACGGAGGGGTTTGTGTGGATGGGGTGAACACCTACAACTGCCGCTGCCCACCCCAGTGGACAGGTACGTTCTGTGGGGGACCAACACGGCCACTGTGGCCCTCATCCTGTGCCCGTGGCTGCAGTCAGGGGCAGATGCCAGTGCAGCCCTTAAAAGAAAGCTGTTGGCATCAAAACGGCCACAATGAAGGGCAATTTCCCCATGAGTTGCACTTCTCATTGGATATACTTTGTAAATGGATAAATGTTTTCCAAAAGCACAAACCACAGCTTTGCTGTTACAGCTGTGTGCACATAACAGTGCTTTGCTGATACATTTAGGGATATTTCTAAGATGGGGTAATGATCATATTATTTATAGTAATGCTGCTGAGAAACAGCAAATCTGAAAGGAGGCATAGGTGGGGGAAAAAGGAGGGAAGAGAAGTGTATGTATGGGAAGCTTATGGTTTTGCTACTGTTATTTTCCTGCTTGACTTATTTTTATCTAGATTTCTCTGACTAGCAAAGCTACTTTTGCTTTATAAATGAGTCTGTTTTTATTCTGAGTCTGAAGGGGAAAAAAGCGTGAATTTCAAGAAAGTGTTATGCACGATATAAGGAAGCAGCTTACAGGAAACTCAGTGTCATATTTAGTTGCAAAATGTCTCCATACCTCAAAAATAAACAAATACCTCCGGTTATGGGGTGAGTTTTTTTGAGTCATACTAATCTTTCTTAGCTGGCACGCTTTTTCGGTTGAGTATGGTTTTGCCCTTATTTGAAAATCATAGGTAAAAAGAAAGACCTAAAACCAGCTTTAAAAATACTTTTTTTCCTGAGAGAACATTCATTCTTGTTGTAAACAGTTTGTCATTAACTGCAAAGGAGGCTGCCAGTTAAGAACCCTCGTTAATTAAAAAAAATTATGTATTCTTATATATAAATGAACTTAAAACTACATAAGAGTGAAGTGCACCACAGCTTGCATAGCTCTTTGAAACTGCGTGTAAATGGGAGAGAATTAGTCCTCCCCTCAATGGGCAAGTGTCCTTGCTTCTGTACTGCTTCTCCATGTCCAGAAAGCCTGCAGAAAGTGAAACCTGTAAAGGAAAACATGAGAGCTTGGGGGTGGACACAACAAACCCTTAGTGACCCCTAAAGTCTTGCTCCATTCCACAGAAATTATAACCCTTATGATTTCTAGCGTCTGTCAGTAGCAAATTAATCTTACTCCCAAGTACAGAGGATATAATGATCATGAGCATACAATCTTCAAGGGGTTATTTTGGCATCATAAATTTAGCTTGGCTTACAGGATTTAGGTGGATGTCTGCTGTCAGCTAGGGATGACTTCTGCAACTCAACTGGAAGAGACCTTGGCGGCAATAGGCTGTAATTCTGTTTGTGGTAGATTGTCTCTCCAATCAACTCTGCAGTGCAGTTGGGGTGATTCCCTCTCTGAACCTCTTACGGACTCTGATTAACACTGGGAAAAACTATCAGACCTGTGTTGTGACCTATCTTGTGCCATCTTTCTCCAGTGTGGATGGTCTTTCCCGAAAACCCTCTGTGTGTGTGTGTGTGTGAAGGATGATTCCCTCCAGTGAAACCCTGGAAAGAGAGAAGAACTCCCCAGGCGCTATGTTCCCATGGCTTTCTAATACAATTTAATGGAATGGGCTTTCTGAGAATTTCCTTTGTTTATGGTGCAGCTGAGGTTATCAGTGCAGCAGTGGTTTTAGGTGATGGCTTCTCAAGGCCATTGTCTTTCTAGGCTTAGGTCAGTGTGGAAATAAAAATGATCTCACAATTTAGGAAACAGCAGCTTGGCTATTTGAACAGTGAAGGTTAGAACCTTTATGGAACTGAACTGTCCTGTCTGAAATGCTCAGTGCAAGTTTCTATGACTCCTCTTTGTCATCTCAGTAGCATTTTCTTTAAAGAGGCTTTTTTTTCCTGAATGGACTTTAAACCCTTTCCTGCACCTTCAATTAGAGACCAATGAGGTGGCGAAAACAATACACATCCATCCAGCTTGGAGACAATGCAGGGTGACACTGAGGCAGGGCACAAGGCAGGGAAGGTGGATAGAGGACTTGTGGAATAGTTTGGAGAGAGAGATGATATTTTTTCAAGATTAAACTGCAGTTGATGCTGACAGGAGTAAACAGTAAAATATTAGTTATTCAGCATTAAGAAAATGCCTAAGTGCAAGTCCATCCTTTACACAAAGGGGGTTTATAACATTTTAAATAATCTCTAAAGTAAGTGAAGAGAGGAGAGCTGAGCAGGCAACTCTTTTGGAGTCCATCCTGATAAATGTTATAGCTCAACAGGGCCAAACTGTGAGAATGAATACTTGAGGAAAACAAAAGCTTCCAATGAGACCATGAGGTTAGAGGACATTGTGTACTGCTTAAAAGAAAAAAAAAAGGGCCCAAATAGTCTGTAAGAAAACATCAGCCAAAAATGAAAGGATGTTAAATTTTCTAAAAATACCTGACAGTGTAGATGTGCTGTCTTCATAACTGTTTGTGCTTTTTAGTATTTGTCAACCATTCTTGGGGAGGGTTGAGTTTGTCTGCAGTTTTAGTCATTACTTAATCTTTGTGCTGTGGGGGATGCTTTCTCATGTTTGTTAATATAGTTTGTGCTTCATGGCACAGAGAAACCAGTCCCATTCCTTGCTAGAAAAATCAAGAAGCTGTACTGCAGCTGATCAAGGAAAGTTTGTAAAGTAATATTGAAGCAACCTTTACTGAAACAGAATCTGTCCCAGTTCCTTTTGGTAACCATCTGCCTCTTGTAATTCCCTGACAGGTGGTAGACTCGGCTACATAAACTATGCATTTTTAAAAAAAATACTCTTATTTTCTGCTTGCTCCCACCTTTTGTAATGCTGTTTGCTTTCAGTCTTATTTCCTGCTCCTCAAACAGCGCTCACTGCTCCTTTTCTGTTGAAGTGCCTGCCTTCTCATTCTCATTTTGCTGTTTTTTCCGGAAAGATAAAATCTTGCCTTTCAAAAACAATGATGTGAAATTCCTGCTGTCACCAGTGTTTTTGTCACCTTCAAAGTTCTCGTATTTCATATGGTTATAGTGATTATTAATCTCATCAATTTGTAACTGGCAAGACAGACTTAGGTGTGTTTGGGTGAAACTGCCCCAGATCTTTCCTGTTGCTGAATGTTAACCGATTGTTGGTTTGTTTAAAAATGGCTTTATCTTGTCCCAGGATATGGCCTTTGTTAGAATCAGTGTTTGTTGGGTCCTTTCAAAGCACAGTGTTGCTTATGTGTAATCAAATGCCACCTTTTCAATAGTCCTGGGTGCTTTTGTGAGAGTGTGAAGTCTGCGCATGACAGGCCAGAGGATTTGGTGCAAGTGTGATTTGAGTCAAAGTTAGCTAAAAATCCTGGCTAATGTCAGGATAAAGTGCTATATGAAGACTGTTTTATGCTGCTATTCTGCAGCAGTTAAACCAGCCTCACTGTGGTCTGTGGAGGAAAGTCTTTACTTTCTCTCCCTGTTCCCAGACAATCTTCCCTTTCTCTTGAGCTGGCTCTGCGATTTGTTGGAGTGTGCCACTTTAACTCACTAGTTAAAGCTAGTAAAAAATCCTGTCCAACTGCTTTTTTTTCCCCCTTTCTTTCCTTTCTTATTTTTTTTTTTCTGGGATCAGGAATTAAACTTCACAGAGCAGTCTCCTGGTGAGTGGATGCAAAGGGAAGTGATGGCAGTCTAGGGCTGAAAGTCATGTGGAAGGTTAGGGTCTCCTTGCATACACATGGGGAAACCATCTGAGAGTTTAAAGGATACTCAGTCATTCCAGACTACAGTTCATCTAAAGAAACATATGGTGGTTTAAGATGCACCTGTGCATTCTGTTGATCTAACCTATGCACCTTTGGGTCCAGAAAGATGACTTGAGAATTTGAGTGCCTAAGTGATTACCAATATAAAGTGTTGTAAAGGCTTATGTTTTTCTTGGCTGAGAAGGTCTCCTGCTCCCCTGGAAAATCCGCAGTGTTCCAGAGGCTCACCATGAATCTGTCTTTGGCCCAAATCATGTTTCAGGAACAGTGCACAGCAGAGATTAAGATTTGTGCCCTCCATGGAGTTGTCTTTTGCACGGTTTGCTCCTGAAGTGCTGCATCAGAAGCTGTGGGTTTGGAGGACACTCTGCCCACTCTCAAGTGGGTTTTGGAAGACCTACACTGTAGTACTTCAGTTGCAGGCTTGGCCTGTTTCCTCCCTTTCATCATTTCTACCCCTGTGGCTGGGAAGGCGAGACTCCCATGGCAGTTGTATTTATTTAGGCTTTGTTTTCCCCTGAAAAGAGGGCTCCAGTGAACTGTATATTTTAAAATCTAGGCGACCTTTGTCTCTAAGGGAAGCACAGAGTGCTAACAGCTGACTCCACCAAAGAACTCCAGCACTGGGAGCTAGCTTAAGCAGCAAATGTTTGTCTTGAGCGGAAAAGCTCTTCAGGCAGCAGAGCTGTGCTTTTTAATTAAAATAGCTGTTAGCTCGGTCATATGCTCTCAAACATCAGCACAAGAGTTACTTTTTCTGCAGAGCTTTAGGCAGGGATTTTCAAAGTGAAGCGTTAAGAGTTCGATTCCTATTTAATTAGAGTAATATTTGCTCCCTCCCTTGGTTTTCTTTGAAAATCCCAGTCTTAAACTCTGGGCAGTCATGACTTTTCTTTGCTAAGAAGGGGGATAAACATCAAAAGGCTAATATTTAACATTTTTATGTAAGATCATATGCTCTGGTATTTTGTTTTTTAAAACTTTCTTTGCCAAATACCACTTTCCTTAGGTTCTGTGTCACCAAAGTATACAGTGACAAGTCACATTAGCTTCATGTTCAAAAAATTGTCACCTTCTTGGAGTACTTAGAGGCTCAAAATGTAGAGGAACTAACTCTGATAACAGATGACATGGATCATAAATATTGAACATGCCAGTCTCTTAAATAATTAAATATACATCCTTGCTATTTTCTGGAGAGTGGTGATGATTATGTGACAGAGATCACTGTCAGGGCTTTTCTCTTTTCCTCTCCTGGTTGCGTGATCCTAGATGACATCCCAAGACCTTTGTGTTAGCTCAGGGTGGCTGGGTCCCACTCCCGTGAGAAGTGCAGTCATCTTCCCCAGCAGTGTAGCAGTGATCAGCTTTCTGGTGCTTTTCCAGGCTTTATTAAAAAGCACAGTGGCCTCTTTGGTACTGGCTGAGATCTGTCTATGCCAAGCTTGACAAGTTGGCTGGTGTCACTGCAGTAGTATCTCCAAGAGACAGCTCTGAAAGAGGCCAAGAGGGATTATGATTTTCTTCCGTCATGTTTGAACTGGCAGATACAAAAGAAGCAGGGAGCACGTGGCAGCCTCCAGAGCTGGCAGCTCCAAGTTTGAGTGTACAAATGATTTGAAGTGTTGGACACAAACAGAGTTTATCCTGTATGTTGTTTGTTTCTCTTGTGGCCCTTGATCTCAATGTCGTGCAGAGCGGATGGATTTCAGAGGCATTAAAAGTTACACCCTTAGTCCTTTATCCGGTATGGATTCTGGAACACCTACCACAACCTCCTGTTTGCTTGGTGCTGCTTTTCATTTCCCAACTGGAAGCCTTGGGTGGGAGGTAGCAGTAATAAAACACCTGAGGTGTTAACAGCTGAGCTGATCTGATGACAGAATGACAGCATCCAACTCAGACCATGCTGCCGCCTCTTCCCTTATGCCTTTGGTGGCTTTCCAGGTTGGGAAACACTCTTTGCAGTCAAATGTGCCAAATGATCTCTTATGAAGATGTCCTTAGGTTTTCAGTACATCTTTTATGTGTTTGGCACTACAACAAGATAGGCCAGACCCCTCTGGTGAGTCTGGGTGGGTGGATATGTGCTGTGAGACCAGACTAATAGGTAACAGTTGTTACATCTCCAGCTGACTTGTTTCTGGCAGTTTCTGTCCCTACCCTTGTACTTAAAAAGAGGTGATTTGTCTTTGGGTAATTACTGAAGATGGGTTGCTGAGATAGCTTGAGAATACGAAGCTTTCGTTGTAGGTTTTGGCTCCAACTGTTACATTTTTTTGCCTTGCAGATCTTTTTCACTTGTTTGGTATTTCCCTGATTCACTGAGTTTTCCAGAGGAGATAAAGAGAAGGACAGAGCAGAGAGTAGCTTGGTGATGTGTATTTCCTGTGGATTACTTCTCTGTCCTGCTGCTGTCCCCAGTCATTTCACCTGCTACCACCATATCAAACCAGTCTGTCATTAGTGCATCAGTTTTAATGATTTTTTAATGAATTGTGTTCTGATCATTTGTATTACTGCCTCTGAAGAGCTCAGTCAGGACTGCCCTCTCTACCCAGTAGTCTGTGGGGAGTGATTTAGGGCAGTATTTAATGGATCAGGCCGTGCATAAGTCTCTTAAAGCCCAGAGTTTTGTATTTGGGGGTTGTAAAATCCCTTGTAAAAGCCCATTAGTTCCGCTGCATGCTTCCCATGTGGTTATGAAATTAAACTCTTTTCTCCACCATATTAGCCTAAAATAAACACAGATTTGTACTCTGCTCATTACAATTGTAGATTCATCTTCAATTGTTCAAATTCTATATAAAGTTCTTAAATTTTATGGTCTCTTTGATGGTATTTGACATCTATTTGAGATCTAATAAAAGCAAAATCAAAACTCCAGCACCTGAGGTTTGGGAATGGCTGCTACTGCTTTGCTGCTCTGTAAGAAAGATGCTGTAAGATTGTGGGAAAGAAGCATGTTTTTGAGACCTGTGGTGCTTTTTCTTTAGAAAACTCTTGCAAGGGAAAAAATAGTTGGCTTCAGTCCTTTTTTCTGGGGAAACTACTGTAATAGTTAAGTGGGGAAGACCTTTACTAAACACACATACAACTCTGGCAGGTGCAACCATTGTAGTCCATGGAATTCTGTGTGCCCCTGAAGCCATCCTTGGAGCTGAAAGTATCAGTCTCATTTGTTGGATTGCCTGCAGGGAACTGTGGAGATGGCTTTGTTGAAGGATCTAGAATTCAGATGTGATCTGGGCACGCTTGAGATCCCTTACGGTTTTGCCTGTTTATTGCTTAGGACATTTTGGTCTGTATAAAGGTGTTGCCTTTTTCAGAGAAATTTGAAGTTCTGTGCTTTGAGCTACCTAGTGTCAATAAAGCAAATTATGTAAGCATCAAATATTTTCTTTGTAGACTTTGCCATGTGCTGTATCTTCCCTGCAATAACTGAGGTATTATACTCTTAATTAGCTGTCTCTCTCCCTCTGTGTATAGCACTTGCTTTATAAGTCTCACAGGAAATTCGTCTCTCCAGTGGTCTGTCAGACTATGAACTCTAGCTCTTTTTTGTTCAGAGGAGGTGGCTCCAATACTGCAAAATGTATTCCTGACTGAGGCTGTGCCATCGCTATTGCACAACAACAACAAGTGTTTGCATTAGTTATTGTTCCTTGCAGTCAAATGTAGGCTCAGAGATGTTTATTTTGTTGATTAAAGCTGTGATTGAGCAGAGGTCCCCACTGAGCTCTTCTAGGGAAACTGATGTTTCCTCAAGGAGTGCCTAACCCAAACTTTCTGCAGCAAGTCTGTTTGCTTTTGTATTTTGCTTGGCATTTATGCATCGAGCCTCGCCTGCTGTTGCACTGCCCAGCAGCCTCACTTGGTTGAATCTGTCTGAAATCCCTGGCTTCCTCTTGGAAAATATAAATGTTATTTTGTAAAAACTACCACTGCCTACTGTTTCATCGCCTTCTAGATCATTAATTAGATGTTCCAGTGCCTGAGTACATTGTTACTGTGTTATTTCAAGGAGTATGGATAGTTCTGTGGGTTAAAGATTAAATGGAATGCTTTTACAAATACACAATTCAAAAACATGGGAGCTAAAGTATTTTTCATAGATACCATTTTCCTAAAGGCTCAATGGTTCCATGCAATTTTTCCCCTTTCCATTTGCTGAGGAGGCTCACACAGGAGCATGAGGAAACTGAGCTTTGAGCTGACAAATGTACATGTTGGGTTGCACTGTCAATGCAGACATTTTTCTTGTATTACAAGAGAGAACTGGACAGAGGAATGTCCTTCCCCAGCCAGATGCGGTCTGCCAGCTGGCATCCTGAATGTACACACGTGTGGTTAGAGGGGAGAAGAAACTGCATGGTCCTTTGGAGTGTGGTGCTGATGACCTTCTGCCACGATTAGATTTGGTCATTTATACAAATACTGTTCCTTATCTCTTAGGCCCTTCTTGAATCTTGATAAGATGCTGTTCACCTTCTCTCTTAGTAGTCCCTTGAAACTTGGATTAAAAGTGCAAACAGTTCTAATGAGCCATGCTTTCTTGAGCTACACTGGTTGTATTGAAAACCCATACAGCAACCTCTGGAATACTTTGTGAGTTAAACCACTCTTTTGGAGAGTTTCTGTCTAGATCTGGTTTATAGTTCCCAGGTAGCCCTTTCAGGAGAGCTAGTGATCTCTTCCGTGTGTACTGGAGTGTTACTCTGAGATAAGAGACAGACTTCTTGAGCTACTGAGTGGATGAGGGCATAAAAGCTTCTCAAAACCTGATGCTCCCCTTCCAGTGAGTCTCTTAAGGCCCCAAGGACCAGTTTGCGATTCTCACCAAATTACCTTTCCAGTATCACTAAACTTGTACGATATTTTGAGTTCCAGTTCAGTCTGAGCCCAGTGCTGGGTTGGTTGTGATTTTGAGAGAAATGGGACATTGCAGTCTCCTCCCAGCTCAGTTTTCAAGGAACTGATTTTTTTTTTTCAAGGCACAGGAAAGTATTTGCAGCCTTTGCCCTGCTAAATGTTTTTAGTGATTAAACTGTATTAGATCTGCTCTCAGGTGCTTTAGTGTCTGATACTCCAGCTGTGCATCATCAGATGCTCCTGCTGGAGAGCTGTTAAGAGGCCAAGAAAATTTTCTCCTTTATGGAAAGTCTGTTCTGCCAAAGATGAAGACCTCTAATTGAACTTTCTGAAGGTCTTGCATTCAGCTGCAGGATCAATGCAGTTGGAATTGAGATTTATGCAATCCCTCTAAGGTTTGGTAGGATCAGCTTTTCTAGATGTCTGGTGCTGCTTTCCAGGGTGACTGTTTTAGTGACTTGTTTGTTCAAGATAATGCTCCTCACTTTCAGCGTAGGATTGTTCTAATTTTATGTGCTGCTTTACCTGTATTAATCAGGCATTATTTTCTTTCTAACATAAAGAAAGGGCTGGCTGTTTCTCATCAATGAGATCTGCTATAATTACTTGAGGGAGGCCTTGGGCCCCGTGTCTGCCAAAGGAGAAGCTCCTGGAGTTCCTTGCAGTTCCTGAGACTCTGAAAATGAGAGCAATCAAAGCAGCAAACATGTCTGACTTACTCCATATGGCTTTTCTGAGGGGAAATATGCAGGAAGTAACTTAGTTTCATAGTGGGCAAAAAGTGCTAGGGGTTGAAGGCTGTTCCCTTTTTCTACTTCTAGTTTTCAATTTTGAAATACCACATGGACTAGATGTTTACTTTGTACAAGGTCACTTAGAACCTGAGTCGGCATTTTACTGATTTCCCAGGCTCTGCAAATATCAAGGTCAGGCTGGGTTTTTATTACCTTCTTGGAGTAAATAGTTTCCTTCTTGTCTTTTCTGTGTATGTTTCTACATTTCCATTAAAATACGATGCAGTTAGTGCATTCATACTTCACTAGTTCAGCCTGTGTTTACTATGCGTCTTTTAGAAATGTAATTGAAGCTAGCAAGAGCACAAGAAAAGAAATACCTACACAAACTTGCAGCTGCATGAATTAACATTCAGTAGTTGTGGCATTCAGAAGTCACTTGGGTTACACAGATGTGTATTGCACTGTGCAGTTTGTACAATCCGTAATGGACTTCGCACTTGGAAGTTGAATTTCAGTTCTGTGAATGAAAGACTTGATTCTTCCTAAAACTCTTAACAAGCAGAAAACAAGCTTGCCAACTATATGGCTACAAATAAATATATTTAATTTTGTCAAAGCAGCATCCCATAAATAAACTGTTTCAGACAACTCTTGTCTCATTTGATTTTAAATCTAACTAACCTGGCAGAAGTTTTCAATTAGGAACAAGGTCATTTCATTAAAATACTCAATAGTGAAATGCAATAGTTAATTGTTCATTATGCATCTTAATATATTGAATTTATTTTTCTTTGTTTTTAAAACAAACTGCATTAAGCTGGAGCTCTGATTCATATTCATAATTAAACACAAATACAACTGTGCTCTGGTAGCTGGAAAAGGAGCATTAGAAATCAGAGAAGCTAAGTGAGAATCAGATTCAAGGAGCTCAAATGTGGTATGTCTTTAAGATAGAGTTCAATTGAAGAATTTTAAGCTCTGCCTTTTTCTTCTCTTGTGGAGGCATTGAGAGACCTTTTAAAAGTTTGGTTTAGTTTAGGGCTGCAGAAAAATGGAATAGCTGAGGATATAGGGTTATTGCAAGGACATCAATGATATCACTTGGTACTGTCCTTTCTAGAAGTGGAGAATGAGTACTAGTAAAAAAAATACTAGAAGAAGTCCTAAGTGTTGGTATTACTAATGACACTTGAAATGGGAAGTCAGAACCAAGCCCAGATAGTGTATATGGGGGAGTAGTGTGTTTATCTTTGCTTAAATAAACCTCACAAACGACAACAAAAAAAAACCCAAAAGCAAAAATGATGCAAATTAAAAACATGTACTCCCACACTCAATTGCTGAAAGTCCATAGAGTTTTATATTTCAGGAGTTCTGTTCAGCCAGTCAAAAGGCAAGAGGTTTTTTTGAGGCATCACATTGTGGAGTGGTGTGGCTGAAAACCTCTCGCACTTTGGTGGCAGCGGTTCAGACTGGCTGAGCCAAAAGGATGTAAATGCTGCAAGAGTTTGTCAGAGAGGGAGTCCTTTGATCTGGGCTGGGCCCCCTCCAAGAAAAGAAGGAAAATCACTTTTATAATAAGCAAATAATGTCTTGATTATTTTTTCTTGAAGGAAGTCGATTGTGTTGAGTTGAGAGATACGCGTGACTGCTCAGAACCAGCCCCAGCTCACTGACTCTTTTCAGGGTGGCCACTGATAAGCCAACACTGAAAGCTCCTGAACAAACCACTTCTAGTATGACAAATGCGTGGTTTGTTTGTTCATAATGCACAGAGGTGTTTTACAGATAACAATAGCAAGGGTTCGAATTCTCCCCAACTGTTTCACTCAGCAAACTGGGAACTGAAGATGAATTCTGAGAATTCTATTGTAATTACTATTACTGTCAAAATTTTGTTATGGTTTTTCAAGTGATAAAATTATTGTTTTGAAGTAGTCCTACCAGAGCATGGAACATATGCACAGAACACAGTTGTGCAATTTATTTTTTTAATAAAAATTTTATTTCTTTGCCACTAAATGAAAAAAAATCCAGGTCTCACAGGATCAAAGGCTAAGATTATCTAAGTAATCAGAAAATAAAAGGAATCATGAGTATAGTAGATGGAGATGGTTAAGTTTGGACATTTTTAGATTCCTACTCATGATAAATGTTTTGGTTTGGTGTATTGGAGGAGGGTGTGTCTGTGCTCTTGCATTGTTATTTCTGTGCCATTAATGAACAAGGTGACTTATCAACATCTAATAAGTACTTTTAATTTGGCTAGCCTGAGTAAAGTGGAGCTCAGGTGCATTGGCAGAGAAGATCTGTGGCCTGCTCTTGAATTTCTTAGTCTTGGAATATGAGGGGAATGCCATGCAAATTTAAGTGTGCAGCAGATGGAGTAGCTGGAGAAGAGAAATGGGAGAATCTTGTGGTAGCAGCACATTTACTGAAGAGCCTTGACCCAACTAACAGAAAGCTGCTGGAAGATAGTGAGAGAGGAGATGGTGTCAGCTTTGGAAGAGGGGAAGGTCACATCAAGCAAATTAAATCTTATTCTCTGATAAAGGGCCATCTTCTGATGCTATGTGCATCCTATCAATGTTTTAGGAAGGGTGGCAAAAGCAAGTTACCAAGAAGGGTTAAAAAAAAAAAAGGCAATATTTCAGTGCTTAGAAAGTTTTTAATGTAACTGAAAGGGGATAAATAGTTTATCAAGAAGATTGTGGACTGTGACCAGTACTCTGTGGTTTCACTTATGAACCCCTATGCCAGCCTGGGAAGAAATGATCTTGTGCTCATGAGGTTTTATCTCTTCAGGAAACTTAAAATGACTTGAAGCTTCAGCTAAACAATTTTGGCTTAAAAGTAAACTGTACAACTCTAATGGGGAAGATGAATAACTGTTGAAGCAAAATATTATTGCAAGTGGTAGGTTCTCCAGATTTTGATGTCAAAGCAAGATGGATTTCAGCAAAAAAATACTTCACTAAGTCTGAATTGTAGAGCTTTCTATAGATGTGACTATAAAGTTCAGTATCCTTTGAAAATTATTTCATGCTTACTGGTCCTTTGGTCCTTTTCCTTAAATCTCCCTGAGAATGTACATGTGTTTTCTTCTCTCTAATATCTCCAGTCAGAAGACCATTTTTAGAGTATTTATTTTGTGTCTGAAAAAAAGAAAACCCCTCAACAACCAAGAAATCCCCATGTATTTGTGGCTGTCTGTACAATACCTGGGGCAAGGAAAATTGGCATTTCAGGTAGAAGAGTTTTAAGAATTCTACTCTTCCTTACTGAGTAATCTTCATTGCATAATTATATAGGAAAGAATTAAGTTCTCCTGACAAGTGTTACCTTGCTGCTGGCCTGTTGATACTACTTTGGCCAAGATTTTCTTGTCATGCCATCTTCTCTCTTAGTCCCTCTGGCTACCCTGCAGGCAGCCCTTCATTCTTTTTGCTTCTCACCTCCTTGCAGCTGTATCTCCGTGTGCTACAGGCTGCCTGCTGGCTCTCACACTGTGCCTTTTTAAAGTCCTTTGCAGTCCAGCTCCTGCTTTGGGGTCATTTAGGGATGCTAGTTGTCTTTGCCTAATTTGATGACAGTGTTATGGAAGTTCTGGCGCTCGAGTGTTCTGGAATTAAGGAGTGGCAATCAAGCTGGACTACAGCGTTCCCTTTGGTCATGCTGTCTGTGCAAGAACCTCCTTGAGTCTGAGCGTGTGAAGTGTTATCAAACCTGCTTGTTTCTGTGCACCAGGCCAGTTTTGCACTGAGGATGTGGATGAATGCCAGCTCCAGCCCAATGCCTGCCAGAACGGGGGCACCTGCACCAACCACAACGGGGGCTATGCCTGTGTCTGTGTCAATGGCTGGAGCGGGGACGACTGCAGCAAGAACATCGACGACTGCTTCACTGCCTCCTGTGCCAACGGCTCCACCTGCATTGACAGAGTGGCTTCTTTCTCCTGCATTTGTCCAGAGGGAAAGGCAGGTAAGGGCAGAAAACTTGCATAAGTCTGGTACTTCATGGAAGGTGCTTCCTGGGGTTTTATGCACTTGTTTAAAGTGTTTATTTTACACACTTCGCCACCAAACCAGGAAGAACAAAAGGAAAAGCACTGTCCATGAGCAAAGACCTGTTAAACCTCTGTAGTCTGAGACAAAGAGGTATTTGTATCAGGATAGAAGACAAACTTATTACAGTTCAGGTTGCAAGGAAAGATTTTCTTCTAGCCCTTGGCAGGATCTGTATTCACTTGAGAAATTGCACATGAGTGTGACTTATGTGACTATGCCCCTTATTAATAATTGTATGAGTCTAGAAGGCAAATTTACATATTTTTATGTGGTTGTGTAATGATCTGGGCATCCTCACTGGTATGGTGGAAATTTTTTTGGTTTAGGTTAGGTGGAAGTGTATTTCCTAACTACATGTAAATAAAAGTGATCTTATATCTGAGTTAAAGTGAGCTTCATGTACACTATTTCAGCTGTCCAAAAAATTATCATGCTAGTTTGAGAGAAGAGTTAGTTAACTGCTCCAAGGAGGAGATTTTGATAATGGTCAGCCATTTTACTGCTTCAGAAGTGCTGGAGACGCCTCTAAAGTAACAGAATTTGTATTTGAATATAATGTTCTATTAGTGTTTGATGAATTCCTTACGGTAGTTCATAGGCTCAAGCCTGTAAGATATTGCTCAAGTTTCTAGCTGTGGAAGTTTCTATTTGAAATATCAGGACATGGAATTTGTGTAAAATATAGTCTTAACTGCTCCATTTTTCTTTTTTAATAAACTCTTGGACGCTTCCCTAGGTCTTCTGTGCCACCTGGATGATGCCTGTGTTAGCAATCCGTGCCAGAAAGGTGCTCTGTGTGACACCAACCCTGTGAATGGAAACTACATCTGCACCTGTCCTCAAGGCCATAAGGGAGCAGACTGCACTGAGGATGTGGATGAATGTGCAATGGGTGAGTTTCTGTTTGCTGTCTGTGAGTGCAAGAATATACATTTTGTCATAGCTTCTCCACACAAATGTGACTCCTTTCCTGCTCTTCCCCTTCCATTTCAGTGTCTATGGATGTGTTTTAAACCTTGTGTGAGATCTGGGGCAAAGGGATGAGCTGGAATAGTTGTCCATGTTTGAACTGGAATATGAAAAGCAGTGAGATGCTTAATCATTCTTCCCTGTGCAAGAGGGTTTTAGCATTGTGTGGGGAGTGCATGCAAACAGATGTGATAATTAAGCTGTGCCTTAGAACTGCAGGGTGCAATGAAAGTACCGCAGTTCATGTGGGAGCTGTAGCAGCTATGGCCTCAGTAGAAATATATCAAGGCTGTTTGACAGCCAGAATATGGCTGGATCCTTTGAGTGCCTTCCAAGACTGGTGACCACGTGGCCTTTTAAAGCTGTAGTTCTCTGATAGCATGCTGTTGTGTTGTTTTGGGGATTAACTGGACTCTTACAGACTTGCTTACAGTTTTGTGAGTGCTCGTTCATGCTTCTAACCAGCACTCATGGAAGTGTTGGAAAGAAGCACTTCTTTGAATTTTATTCTGTCTGCCTTGGACAAGAGTGCTGTTCCTTTCTGAAAACACACAAAGGAAAAGTTTGGTTGTTTTGTGGCTATGACCACAGCTTGTCAGCCTCAGGAGTGAAGTAAATGTAAAAATATGATCTGGAAATAGGGTCTTGAAAACATCATTAGTTCTCTAATCACTGCTAGCTGATACTTTTCTCTTAAGAACTGTCATTAGTGATGTGAAGCAGTTACTCCTTTGGTTCCTGGTAGTGACAGCATTCCTTCTTTTTGCCTCTGACAGGCAAGTAACTGCCACTGTTTTCTTCAGTAGCCTTTCCCCAGAAGGATGAACAGTCTTTCCCCAGTGTTACTTGCCAGAAAGGAATGCCCACTGGAAAAGACCTTGACTAATAAAGAATGCTGTGGCTTTCCTGCTCTGAGGAGAGGTTTTGACACATGTATGTACTTTTCTTGCAGCAAACAGCAATCCATGTGAACACGCAGGGAAATGCGTCAACACAGAGGGCTCTTTCCACTGCGAGTGTTTGAAGGGCTACACAGGACCTCGCTGTGAGATGGACATCAATGAGTGCCACTCAAATCCGTGCCAAAATGATGCCACCTGCCTGGATAAAATTGGAGGGTTCACGTGTCTCTGCATGCCAGGTGAGGGGATGTTTCTGGCACAGAGGGGACTTCCAGCAAAGGAAGAACCCAGAAGGCAGAGCTTAGGAAGGGCTGCCAGCTCTGCTGAGGTGGAGCACAAAGCTGCAAAGGGGCGAGGCTAAATGGTGAGAGAGAGCCTGCTATGGTGCTGGCAACCAGGAGGACCTGGCATTTGTGTGTGGGAGGGAGAAAGCAATTAGAGGACCGAGAAAGAAACCAATCTCTACATCAGCGAAGGAAGTTAGTTTTCTGAGCTGAGTATGTGTGAACATATTTATTACTATACCTGGTAAAGTGCATGCGCAGAGTCTTCTCTTCGCGAAAGCAAAGCAGTGCAACCTTTAAAAGAGTCACTGTGTTTTGAGGTATGCATATGATGATTTGAGATAATGGTGTTTGGCGAGTTTTTTTTGTTTAAAATACCCCAAATAATGCAAGTTCTCATTGACCTGAGGAAATAACTGTAAAGAAAAGGTCCTTAATTGAAATTGCACTTGTAAAATTTGTATGGCCAACATAACCAGTGACCCATGTTAGTCTTTTGTTTTGCACTCTGATAGATAGTGGTGAAAAAAGAAAAGGATGCAAGTTGCCAGTTGCACAGAGTTATAAAGTACTAAATATATAAATATAGAATTGTAACCCCTGCAGGTGATCAGCTGATACCATGACAACTACAATGAGTTTTTATTAATATGGTATTTATTAATATATCATCTGTTTTGAAAGGTGGAACTCTAATTCCAACTATTTCACCCTTCTTAATGGTTTTTTTTTTGTGTTCTGCTGTTAGCTTAAAGCCCTTGAGCTAAAACTATCAGTTGTGTTTGTTTATATACCTTTTACCTTAAATTGGTATAAAGTAATATATTATTTTATATATATATATATACTGATATTATTGAAACCTTTCAAAGTAATTAACATAACCCCTTCTCAAGTGGAAGAAAACATTAGGTGTGAATTCAGCATAGACTTCTGCTGCTGCTGATTAGGTGAGCATCTTCAGCAACAGTGAAACCTACTCATTCAACATCCGTTTTTAACCTCTGGTGTATATTCTTACCTCATAGTTCCTGTCCAGACTGCAAACTTGCAATGGGACTCTGCTTAGATTTTCAGCCCTGGTGTAAGAGGCAGTTTCACTCTCAAGGGCACTTTTGAAGGCCTTCAGTCACCTCTTCTTATTTATTTTTATTTTTTAACAGGTTTTAAAGGTGTTCACTGTGAAGAAGATATTGATGAATGTCTGAGTAATCCCTGTGTGAACAATGGAGTGTGTCTTGATAAAGTCAACCGCTTCCTCTGTGTCTGTCCCCCTGGTGAGTTCTTATTTCTGGAAGCTTTTCCTGCTTCGCCCTACCGAGAACTGCACAGATGTTGTGGGTGATATGTTTCTTGTGAGTTTCTGTTGTTTTGAGGGCAGCACCTGTTTCAGTGAGTCAGTTGCAATGTCTATTAAATAAGAATAGTCCTGTATTGGTTGCAATAATATTGTGCCTGTAACTGGGTGAGCATTGAGAAACACACAGTTGGACACCTCATCAAAAAGGGTAGTTGGCAACACAAGCTTCTGTTATTGCAGAAATTATAGTGAGATTCTCAACACATTCTTAAGATCAGACCCTCTGCATGCTTTTTGTCTTTTTCTGAGGTTTTTAGGCAGAAGCTGATTTTGCATCAGTATAATTTATGCTGTTTGCATGAGGAGGGAGATGGATTGGGCTCCTCTAGAAAAGGAAAAGTGCTGAGCTGAGGGATCAATGTTAGCTGTAAGGTGAACGTCATTCATTTTCTTCATAGCTTACAAAAAATTTTGGGTTCAGAATAAACGTGACAAAAACCTGCTCTGCATCCCTGCTTCTTGACTAATGATGTTCAGGCTCTTGCTTTGGTTCTTTCCTCCAAGAAGAATTCCTGATTATTTTTTTTTCTTGAAGTTTCCAAGGATCTGCATCATCTGACATCACCTGTCAATAATTTAACTATTTCAAGAAGTGTATTGAAAATTCCAGAGCTATATTGTACCATATTCCATACTGCTGTTGTAATTCTAGTCTGAAGGCTCTAGTGATGTATACACACTGTGGTTTTATTTTTAGCTACTTGCTTTGATTGCCTCAAAGTTTTTTATTGGTGGGGTCTCAGTTTTACAGGCAGGCATAATGTCCAGTGGTAAACACCACTTGTGCTCCCTCTGCTTTATTTCTCTTTGACTTGGTCATCTCCATTTTCAAGCTGAGGCTCCTTTGACCTGGAAGACAGAGTCTTTGGATAGTGGTTTGGGCGAGGAGCCAACACACCCAGGGCGTGGTGTGTGTGCTTAATGATGCCATTGAATGTAGATTTGCTGAGCTTATATTTGGGTGGGTTTGAGGATTTGCTAATAGATAATTCCTGACAGTGCAGCTGTCTAGATGAACTCCTTGGAGTGACTTCTGGATTTCCATCTGTTTCTCTGCCTTTCAGGATTCAGTGGTGCTGTGTGTCAGATTGACATAGACGACTGCTCCAGCACGCCATGTCTCAACGGAGCCAAATGTATTGACCACCCCAACGGCTACGAGTGCCAGTGTGCCACAGGTCAGTCTGGTGTTCAGAGCCCCTGGATGCAGATAACATGTAACCTAAATATGTGAAAGGCTGGTCACAAAAATCTCAGTGTTCTTTCTTTCTTTCTCTGAAATGCTGCTTGTTTGTTGTGAAGCTTTGTCTACTCTTTTGTGCAGGGAATAGTATTTGAGAAAGCCTTTCACTTGTGGACTTGAATTAAGTTCACAATTGATGGGAGTTCTGGTCTTCCTCTTTGCTTCTCAGAAGATGACAGCTTCTTCTGTATTAGCTATGGAATCCACATAGGGAAAAACATCAGTGTGAAGGTTTTAATCTGTGGCTTACCTTCCTTTCTCCAAAGTCAGATTATATTGTGTACAGTTGAAAAAGAAGAGATGGACGGAGCAGTGCTACTGTGCATTCTGATTTCTGTTGCATCAGGCTATTTTATGCTATTTATGGACCAAATGCAGTAACAGTTGTGGAAGAAATACCACACAGTAGCTGTATGGCAGAGAGGAGTTGAAGTGATTTGTCAGGTATCACACAGAAATTTTAATAGAACAGTGGCCGATGTTTTTTTCTAATGCCTGGTAAATTACATATTTAGAAGCATCAGGTTTAATTATAGGATTTTCTTATCTTTAGACCTCCAGGGGTGATGTAGATATGTTTTTATCTTCATTTTTACATCTGGTCAAATAAGAGGGTTCAGAGCTGTTATATTCTAATTATCAGTAAGGAGCTGCTCCTGGTTGCTTTCAGTTAAAGGTGCCTGATACACTGCTCATGATACAGATTCAGGCATGAAATGCCTTGGCTTTAGCTCTTCCATTAGGGAAGAAGCTGAACAATTCCTGGAGCTATCTTAGTCCCAGTAATGTGCAGTGAGCTTGGTTAGATTTGTGTGCAACTTTTCTCATTTTGATTCATTCCAATAAATTATTAAGACAAGTTTGACTTCATTAATCTTCAGTAGCCTAAAAATAGCCTATCTTTTCACATATGTGCTCTCCACCATTCCCAAAGTTCCTGAAGAGGCATTGAATTTGTTGGAAGAAGGAGAATGCAATAGTTCTGACCAGGAGAGGGATAATTACTGTGGTCAGAATTTTCCTTTTGATTAATTCATGTGACAAACTAAGCAGACACTTGCAAAGAGAAGGAAAAGCTCAAATCTTCTCCAAACTTTGAAACTATTTTAGGCTTTTTCAAGCTGATGTGTGTTCTGGTTGCTTTCATTCACTGAGAGTACAGAGTTTATCAGGCCTAGGAGGGTTTTGGGTCATGTAGAGGAGGACAATGTGGAGAGCTGTGCCTGGAAAAGCAAGTTCTGAATTTGGCACTAAAACTGTGTAAATAACCTCAGTACAGAAATTCTGTGTTTCTCACCTGAGGAGGGAAGACAACTGCTTCCATGAAGGCAAATGATGCGTGAAGCATTTTCAGGCTGAAAGCAACCAAATGCATGTTACTGAAGCAGCAGGTCTTAGTAAAATCCTTAGTTAAATCTCTGACTGAAAATGGAAGAGGGACTCTGTACTAGGGCTTTCTTCCATCCTGTCTGAGGGATTCTCATGTTCTATATTCAAATGTTTTTTTCCTAGTCTAGCTCTTGTCTGCAAAGAGGGAAATCATGTTTTGGTGAGGTATGTTCAGTTAAGAGACACAGAAATATACCTGATCTCTAAGTGGTTCAGTTGAGCTACAATAGCAGGCAAGGTAATGACTTAAATGAATGTGTACTAAGTACTATATTTAATATTGACAGCCTTCTATAAGACTGAAATGTGGAATTCTTCATGGGGGCAGGTCAGTTACTGGACAATAATGTTTGAGTATGTTCTTGCTCTATTAATTTCATAATATGAGTGATGTGTTCCCTGAATGGTAATCGCCAGCTGCCGACGTGATTGAAAACTGCAAAATGTTTGGCCAAATGCTGTACAGATAGCTCTATTTACTGCTTGCTTTTTGTCTTTTCTTTCCCTTCTGGCATTATTCCACTTCTCCTTCCCAGTGGTAGATCATGGCTTTTCTTTTCTTGAGTTATTTCAGGTCTTTCCTCTTTTATTTTTCTCTGCCCTCTTTTTTTCCCCCCCTCTGCCATCCTTTGTCCCCTTATTGGTTTGTTTTTCCTCCTTCCCTAACATCTTTTTATATCCATCTCTCTAACTAGCTTCCCTTCCCCTCTCCCCACCCACTTCCACACCCATTCATCCAAGCATACGTTCGCAGAACTTGGAAATGTTAGCCGTCACCTGGTATGCTTGACCACAGAAATAACCACAAACCTGTATGAAAAATGGGGAGCCTCTTATCCACTTGTAATACTCAGGTGAGAACCACTCTTCAGCTGTTGAAATTCCCTGCAGCTTGGTTTGTATCAGTCTCCAGCTGGTGTCTTGAAATTTGAAGTTCTACCTTCCTGATCTTCAGCTGCTGGAAGGCAGCATGAGCTGTTGCTCCAAAACCTCAGCCCTGAAAACCATTTATTTGAAATCGTCCCTGTCTCATATAGCTCTGCTCCATCATGGAAAACAGGGCTCTTGAGGGAGTTGTTTGCTGCTCTTAGCTTCCTGAACCCTTTAGCCCTTTTTGTGCATAGGTTTTGTCCTGCTCTGTTGCTCAGGATGTTTCCCAGCTGAAGCAGAATGAAACAGGCCAAATAGCTGCTTGTTTCATTGCTCCTAAGAGGTTGCATGCAGCCTTCAATAAATTTGCAGTTGGTGCTTGATTCCAGTTACTCCAAAGTTTCCCAGTGAAAGAGGCAAGAAACTTCTAATAAGCAGAGCTGCAGAAGCTTTGACGTGAGCCAAGGGAGCTCCCTTGGGAAGGTTTCAGCAGTACCTTTGTAGTAATTTCTCATTCTGACAAGGTTGGCCCCACTCGGTCCCCCTGTTACTGTGTAGAGGAAATAATGGCAGGAGTGTGCCTTCAGATAGTTTACACTGATGCAAGTAAATATTTCTGATGGAGATTTGCATGTTTCCTCTCATGGCTACTGTTCCAAATAAACTGAAGGTGACCACTTCAAATGCCAGGGTTCTCCATGCATGATGTTGTTCTGTAGTGCTGTGAACAGTGGAGAATGTTGTGTTCTAGGGCTGGAAATGCAGTTGAGGTGCCCAGTTACCCTTTGTGTTCTCTGCCACTTTGCTGATTCTTGATACAATTCTTTCTATACCTGCATTATATTCACTGTAGCACCCTACCAGTTAACTTCTTACTTATTCCTGCCCATTTTTCCTCAGGTTTTACTGGCCTCCTGTGTGAGGAGAATATCAACAACTGTGATCCCGATCCTTGCCACCACGGGGAATGCCAGGATGGGATTGATTCCTACACGTGTATCTGTAATCCTGGCTACATGGGTGCCATATGCAGTGAGCAGATAGATGAGTGCCACAGCAATCCTTGCCTCCATCAAGGGCGCTGCATCGACTTGGTCAATGGCTACCAGTGCAACTGTTTGCTGGGCACTTCAGGTACATAAAACACAAGTGGAAGGCTTGGATTCAAACAGAATTCAAGCATGTAATTATTTCTTATGTGTGCTTTGGTGTGTGCTGAATTTGAGACAGATTATAGTATGAGAGTATCATTTTCACATTACTTTCCCATGCTGAACTTTGGTGTGTTTGGCTGGATTGCCTAAGCCTCACTGGTACTCAGCTGATCTTGGGAGAATTTGCTTCCACCTTACTCCAAAAAAATCAGGCATGCAGAAAAATTAGGCATAGTGTTCAAAAAGGTTTTTTCCTTTGTTTAAATATTTAGTACAAGTTAAGGGTCATATTCAGTCAGCACCCAGTGACTCAGGTGACATTCCTCCGTGTTGCAATGCTTCTGCATCATCACCTGTGTAAGTTGCCCCCAATGTGACTTTGAAGCAGGTGGGATGCTTTATTTGGCTATTTTGGGGAAATAGTTTTGTTGCCTTCTTTGTAAGATTTACCATCCTTATTCCTCTAACTTTTTTTAAATCCAGGAGTGAACTGTGAAAACAACTTTGACGACTGTGCCAGTAACCCGTGCATTCATGGGGACTGTATTGATGGCATTAATCGCTACAACTGTGCCTGCAAACCTGGATTTACAGGTAAAGTCAGCTACCCAGGAGCTTTGAATTGCTTTGAAGATAGTTATCCGAGTAGCCAGGGAAGCTGTTCTTTGCATGCTGACTGCAAGGGGTTCAGTTGGTATCTCGGTAAATCCTTCTAATCTTCAGATCTTAGCGTCTTACATTACAGCCAGTTCTACCAAGTAGAAAAATGGCCTAATCTGTGCTGTGGAATGCCATTCTTGTTAGGTAATTAAGTCCAATTCATGGTTCTTGGTTTTATAACAAATAAACACACGTGACTTCAGTTTATTATTTACAGCCTCTTTCCAGGTACCGAGAGATTGTGGACAATATGGAAAGGTGTTTGATTAGGCCTTACCTTGGGCTTTGACCATGAACAGTAATTCTATTTCTGAGAAAGCAAAGCATTAACTTGGTGTTCTCATGAGTTGCATCCCACTCTGATGTCTCCAGATGAATAACCTGAATTTTTCAGTACTTCTTTTTCATAGCATGATCTGTCCTGTTTTCTTTTTAAACTATAAAATTTCTTTGGTACAGTAAAAGTGAGGCTGAAAAAAGAAGTGGTTAGACACTTCTGAATCCATGTTTAGAACTGTAAGTCAACATCAGGACTATTTCTGATGACTAAAGCACATCTCACCACTGTTTATAAGGGACTTTGTGTTTTGAGCCCTGTAGGGTAATATAAAATAATTGTTGTGAGGCAGTTGGTACTGTTTATAACAGTTTTCTCACCACGTTTGTTACCGTTTATTACTGAATGATTCTAATTATAATAGATCTGAAATGCATTAGAAAGAGCACTAAAAGGTTTCATGTGTCTTGTGCTTTTCTCTTGGGGTCTTTCTAAACTTCTAATGCTCCTTCCTTCCTTCCATGGCTCTGGCATGGTGGTACTCTTTAGTCCCCAGAACAAGATGAGGTCTGATCCTGATCACTCATGCCTTCCACTCTTCTTTATTGCTGGCATACCATATTTGTTATCCTGATGGATTTCTTACTGTCATGCTGTTAAAATAATTCAGTAATATGATGAATTGGCATATTCCAGTCTTTAAGGAGCTGGCTTGCATGGGGTTGTGTGACTTTGTCATTTCCTTATGTTAAAAATGCTTTCAACTTACTGCATCATTCACTCTGTTTAGCTTTCCAGCCCCACAAGACCTTTTGGTCACTACTTCAAGGATCTTGCAGTCGTAATCAGAGGCAGGCAAAACAGGAAACGGTGTTTTTTAGAGCCCCTTTTGCGCAATAAACCACAAGAACTGTATTTACTGCAGACATTTGGGCAGTATTGGTTGTTCAAAGGGTAGGTACTTCAAAGCAGAGGAGCAGGGCTATGACAAGTGGAGCTCAAGAGGTTTGTTGCAAGCATGATACAGCTGAGTGATTTTTGTTTTCCTAATCAATATTAACCGGTGATTTTTAGTGGAGATTCTTGAATGGTTTGTAAATACTGGTTGAGTGTGAGTGCTGTTTTCCAGGCACAGGAAAGTGCTGCATCTCTCAGAAATGCTTCTCTTGGCTTGAGTTAAAGCACGGAGGCATGGGAGCTCCATGCTGCTGCATTGGCTTCCCTGAGCTGCGTCTCAGTGTGTGTTCTTGCAGACATGCAAAGCAAACACTCTTTTAAGAAATGCTGCCTAGCAAGTGTTGTTTTTTTTCTCTAGGCCCCCGCTGTAATGTGGACATCGACGAGTGCACGTCCAGCCCTTGCCACAACGGTGGGACGTGCATAAACGAGGTGAATGGCTTTCGCTGTGTGTGTCCTGAGGGCTTCCACCATCCCCACTGCCAGTCCCAGGCAGATGGCTGCCTCAGTAACCCCTGTGTGCATGGCAACTGCACACACATTGCTACTGGGTAAGTACTCATTAAACCTACCTGCTGCCTTCTGTGGTACTGTTTCTGACTTTGTCCAGACTTCCAACTTCTGATTTTTCTCTAATTTCTCCGATTAGGATCCCAATTTATCTGATGCCCATGACATAATCACAGTAAGGTGCAGACCTTCGTTCACCAGCTGCAGCCTGGTGTTTCAGCATAGGTTTTTCTGTTCTGCCTTGTGTTGTTTGCTGGTTTTGCATGGGCATGTAGTGCAGGGTGTACTGCCACCGTCTAGTGGGAGGGTTTGGTGATTCTACTGAGTTGAGTGAATGCAATTAAAATAAAGAAATGGTTCCAAATTAAATCCTTGGGGAGCAGCAGCAATCTATTCCATCAAACCCTAAAGCATTGAGCATGGGGACTGTCTTTATTGACTAGTGCTGTTCTTCCTAACCCAACACTGAATCAAGGAACAGGCTGATAACTTTTGCACTAGGGATGGATATTTAACTCAGGACACTTTGTCCAGGGCTGACATTTTGTTAGCTTTATTCATATTGTTGCATGTCTGAGAAAAGAGAGGAAAATTCTCTCTGGCCATTTTGATGGCAGTAGTTGCTTCTGAATCTTCTCATCCAGGAAGACCAAATGCTGATTTTTGGGAGCTCTAAATCAGACTTCTTTTTGGTAATGGTAAGTCTGGGGCTGTTTTGTTTGTGAAAATTCTCAGCTATACATGGAATAGCCTCCCAAATATGTGCTGCATCCTGGGAAGTGTTGTCAGCACTTGGGCAAGGAAGTGATTTACTGCTGCGGGCAGCTCTGTAGGATGCAGCACTTTCCCGGGAGCTGCAGGAAGGCTGCTGCCTTTATTGCTAATTCAGCCTCCTTGTATGCTTGGGAAACAGATTTTTGTTCATCTTGTCTGTCATCTGTCACCTGCATTTGCATTTATACCCACATACACCTCAAAGTGTGCCAGGTAAAAGAAGCCATGTTTGCAGGGCAGGGAGAAAGGCCAGTGTGTGTTGTGTGGCCTTAGTCCAGGGTGATTCACCAAGTCCCTGGTTCTACGTCATATGGGTGGAGTGTGCTCTACTTCAGATTTTGAAACGTGATGGAAAAGATTGCTCCTGCTCCCAGCCAGCTGTTTTCATTTGAAACCACTATTTGGTATTAAATCAGTCTAGTTATCTTTGGAACCTTTTGTTCCCTTCCACTTTTTTTTTTTTAATTTTTTTTTTCTGTCTTTGTTTGAATATGTTGAGATGGTCTTATCAAAGCAGAAACATACTGCTGGTTGACTGAACACTTTGTGAAAACTGTAACGAGGGAAGTGTGGTTTTAAGGGAGGGTTTATTTTCAGTATTTTCAAAACTGTACAGCTGGGGTAAGCAATCTAAGTAACTTAGGGCTCTTCTAAAGAGAGTTCTTCTGGTTTTCTCTCCAAAACTAATCTGCAGAAGAAACTGGTAGAGGAGTTGCTTCAAATGCTCTAAAATTACTGCTGTTTTGCCTTTCAAGGTACAAGTGTGTCTGTGACCCAGGCTGGATAGGAGATTACTGTTCAACAGAAGGAAATGAATGTAAATCAAACCCATGCCAGAATGGAGGAACTTGTGAGGATCTGTTGAATGGATACAAATGTACCTGTAGGAAAGGATTCAAAGGTGAAAATTCAGATAAAATTTTGTTATCTTTTTCCTTTTTATTTCATTGCACCTTTAATGTCACTTCTTTCCATTAAACTTCATGGAAATAGTAATCAAGATGGGAAATGCCATGATTGTACGAAATTCAATTACAGTCAGTTTCTGTAGATATGATGCAGTAGCAGAACACTTAGCAAGGGCTTGTCTAAGCCTTGTTTGGACTCATTAAGAAATGTCCCGTTGGAAGGCTAGCTTAATATTCTTTGTAAACTATGAAATGTACATAAATGCACTGGAAATTGGAGAGGCATTAAACTCAAGATGACCATGGCTGCTTTTGCACTGGGCCCATGAGGAGCACTCTGCTCTCCTTTTCCTTCTGCTGTGATTTTTTAAAATGTGCCAGTGCTGTCCACTGCCGTGTGGGATAATCATGTGAGTTACAACCTCTTTGTTCATTCTTCCAAGAAGCACCAAGCTCTTAGCAGCATATTCTTCTGCTTTTCCCCATTCTGCTCTCCAGGTGTGAACTGCCAGGTAGTGGTTTCTCCTTGTTCCCCTAATCCTTGTGAGAACTCAGGAATCTGCCAAGAATCTCCTGACTCTGAAGGCTACACCTGCCAGTGTGCTCCTGGCTGGGAAGGTAAAATGAGTGGGGAACGTGCTGTGCCTTCAGTGCTGGCACTGAGCCTCCTGGCCATTGCTTTATGAGGGGTCTCACTCCTGGACTCTCCATGTTTCAGGGGAGAGGTGTACAGTGGATATTGATGAGTGTCTCTCCAAGCCCTGCAAAAACCATGCTCTGTGCCACAACATCCAGGGCAGTTACCTTTGTGAGTGTCGGCCTGGCTTCACTGGAGGGGACTGTGACAGTAACATCGACGACTGCCTTTCAAGTGGGTATCAGCACATTGTTCTGTGTTTTTCAGTTTTTCCTAAAAATAATTTTGCTGACTGCTGTTTGACAGATTCAGAAAAATCTTTTATAATCTCTTGCCAAAAGGAAAAACTTCAGCTTGGTAATGTTTGAGACAGTCAAAATGTATCATGTTCAGCTGCTAGAAATGGACCATAGTGTCCTAACTGACTGCAGTTGTTGTTCCCAGATCCTTAACTTGAAAAGGTTCTTAGAGTTTACATACTTTAATAAGAAGCATTGTTAAATGCAGAATTATATTTGCCTGAAATTTTAATACATCAAGTTAAAGTGCCACTGCAGGGCTTACCTGTATTTCAACGTTAAGTTAGATAGAGGTGTGGTGGGAATCTGGGGTATAGCAGTCTTTCCTGAAATGTCTCTCTGACATTAATATTCTGGGAAGAGTGGGTCCTGTTGCAGTTCCTGTCAATCCATATTTGAAAACAAATTAAGCAGCAGGAAGGCCCTCTGTTCTGGAATAGGTATCAGTTGCAGGAGGGTAGCCCATGCACTGATGAGTACTGAAACAGCTCAAATTGCAAGGAAACAAGTATTAATTTCATGTCCTTGACACTCCTGTTTACAAGGAAAACCAAATGCATAGTAGCTTCTTTTTCTAACTGGGCATATTCTATATCATCATCAGATAAAATCAGAGTCTCCTGAGAAATGTCACGTGTTTAAAAGTTCATCTGTTACTATTTGAGAAGTTCTCTATCAAACCTTGGAGGAGTTCACTATGCTGTGATTCTTAGATTGGCCAGGTCTTTAAGAAAACCCAGCCAAATCAAATGAACAAAAAACCCCAAAACCACCACCCCCAAACAAAAAAAACACAATCCCCTATTTTTTACTATCAGCTTGAAACCAAAATGGAGTTTTGAAGACTTTAGGCGTGAACTTAGCAGGCTGTGTTTTGCATTGGAAAAAAAAATGTAAATTCATGACTGCTGTAGAGAGGGATCCAAACAAGTCTATTAGCAAAAGTTACCGTGGGAGCCCCCAAAGCAGCACTGCTCAAAGAACTTCTGAGATGTCTGGCTCAGCCTGAGCTTTTGATTCCTTCTTTCTGAGCAAACAGGTACAGTACAAAAAGTGTCATGGTGCAGTGACCCAGAGCTTTGCTTATTGAAGCCAACAAAATTATTGCCTGTCCTGTTAGTTTTTGTGTGGGTGTCTGAAGATAAAAACGTTTTTCAAGCGTTTATCTTTCTCTCTCGAACAGCTGGGACATCTCTCTCCCTCCTCCTAAGTGTTCTGAGAGCTGTGAGATTCACCCCATGTTGTCTTAGGCAGCACACCCATGAGGTTGAAGAAGCATTTCACATTACTGCTACAGCTGATTTCATTTAGCATAACAAAAACCTTCCATGCCTTGAGCCAAATGTCTTTAATCTATGAAGCAAACAAACCCTCCAACAACAGGAACTTATTGAAAAGTTGATACCCGAGTCTCCTTCTTCTGTCAGTAAATGTGTGGCACAGAGAATTAATGCACAGCTTTTGGCTTCACTCATACATGGCTGACTGCCACAGACACAACATTTTATAGCTGCCAGGGGTCTTGCTTTGAATGTGCTTTTTCTCTGCAGTAGTCAAATGACCTTTAAATGGATGCAGGTGTGTCTCATAATACAAATTTTTAACATGTGAGCATATTTCTCAGTCAATAAATAAGCTTTAATTACCTTTCACATTTCTTTTCTTCATTTCCCTATAAACAGAATTATCTTGTACTTATGATAAACTGCAAATTTTTGGTGGAGTCTATTTGCATTTTCAAGTTCATGTTTTAGTGGTACTTAAAGATAGTCCTAAATCCAAAAAAAGGCTCTGTAACCTATTTTTCAACCCTCTTGCTTTCTCCATTTTTTCCTCCCCCCTCCCAGTTTCCCTCTCTGCTTTCATATATTAGGATTTTGCTCTGTGGAATGCAGAGTAGAAAAGGAATCTGGCTTCAGGAATGTGGGTCTTAAATCCCAAAGTAGAAGGAGAAAAGCAGGAAGAAATTACTGAATGGCAGGAATCTTTCTGGCAGATTGGTACTTGTGGAAGCAGAAGGAATACAGTAGTAAGAGGTGGCTTAGACCAAACAACAGTGGTATGCAAGTAACAAGAGCATGGCAGGGATAAAGAAAATATCAAGAAATGCAGTGCTTGAGGGGAATCCAAGGTGCTGTATGAGTTTGTGAGCTTTTGTGCCAGACTTTCCCCAGTCAGTCTTTGCTGGGAAAAATGTCAAGTGCTCAGTAATGCATAAGTGCTCATATATGTGCTAATATACACATACACATTTGATTTGACTGGACTGCTTTCATGATGAAAATTAAGCACACAAGTTCTCTCTTGTGTTAAGCAGTGTCTGGAAAAGAGAGAATGTGCTGAGTTCTCTTATGAATAAAACTTGGTAAGGAAGAAGAAACAGCTGCTGTGCTGTTTTTATTTTATCAGTAAGCATGTGTCACAAAAGCAGCATTTGAGTTTTAAACCAAGAGGCTTTGGGTTTTTGTTGAACTAATTCCAGCAGAGAAACCTTTAGGCTCTGAAGGTTGGCCTTGATCCACACCTTTTTGTGAATTTGTTATTGATAATCCTTTGCAGTTACCAATTCCATAAAGTGGCTCAGAAAAACTTGTCATTACTCTGTCACACTCTGGTTTGTGTGATGCTATTTTTTCCCTAAAAGCAGCTAGTCTAGGCCTGGCCCTTCACTATTACCCATTTTAACACTCACTGTGATGCTTCTGTCTTAGATCCCTGCCAGAATGGCGCTTCATGCGTGGATGGGATAAACTCCTTCTCGTGCATCTGCCTGCCTGGATTCCATGGGGATAAATGTCAAACAGACACCAATGAGTGTCTGAGTGAGCCGTGCAGGAACGGGGGCACATGCACCCACTACGTCAACAGCTACACCTGCAAGTGCCCGCCTGGCTTTGAGGGAACCAACTGCGAGAACAACATCAACGAGTGCACTGGGAGGTGAGGTACCTTCATTTAATGGGTGCTCCTGCCCTCAAGCCAGTCCTGCTCAAAAGCAGTTTTTAACCAGGGGGATTGTTTTGCTGCCATTTGTCACAGACATACTTGTGATTCTTGCAAGGAAAGCTGCCTTAGCTGAAAGACAGTTGCCTGGTCCTCAGTTTCTTCTAACGTTCTTCTAGTTAGGAGTTCCCTTACATTATGAACGTGGCAGTGTTTAACAAAAGCTGAAACAGTTAGAGATGCTAGCTTATTGAAATATATATAATTCATATTTTTATAAGACCATTATCACATATGGGAGGGGAAAATAATTGGTTATGAACGTTTACTCTGTTGAGAAACACAAAAGCTGCAAAAATGGAAGCAATGGCCAACTGTTAGAAAGGCAGCAAAAAAAAAATAGTCCTGAGTTATCGACAACAAATAATATGAAGAAGCAACCAGGAGAAACACTAAATCCACTAAATTCTGCACTAGAAAGATTTAATCATCAGAGATCTTTTAATGCTCACAAATTGGATGTGGTTTAACCGTGTTGAGATAAAACCTGAGGTCGCTCTAAAGGGGGAGGTGTGGAACTGAGTTAAAATGCTCAACAGCTGGTCCTTATATAAATGGTTCATGTGGTAGTTTTAAGACCTCTCTGAGAGTTAAACATGTGATTCCATAATCTGCCTTCATATTTATTTTAAGCTTCGTTAGGACTGATGTAAGGAACTTCAGATTCTCAAATGGGAAACAATTTCTAGCAATTTCTTTAAAACTTGAAATGGTTAAAAAAATAATTCAAAAGTAGTCTGTTCTAGTCTAGTTAGAGACAAATTATGCAAAACTCTTGGTTTTCTCATGTATTTTCTGTACAAATAGAAAAGGTCTTTCCTACCTTTTATAAAATTGAATTTGAGGAGGAGGTATTTTAATATCTTTTTCTTAAGAACAGGATTGTGTCACCGATGAGGGTGTGTTTAATTTGCACAACAGTTGTTTAATAGAGTGAAGTATGCTGGGTGTTTTAGCAGGACTCCTGGCTCTTCCTTGAGGTTCATCCTGTTTTTGTTATCAGTCAGGACAGGAACCAGTCTTGCAGGTATGAATTAAGGATGTAGCAATTTTCAACGCTCTGCCAAGCTAAACCAGTCACACCTTCTCAACCAAAATTACAGAGCTGTACTTAAGAGCGCCGTGGTGGTTGGCTAATTTGAATTTAGTTCAAATGATTCTTCCGTGTGTTGTGTGAGAAGCTGCCTATGAGAGAGTGCCCTCTCTTTTTGGTACCTGGTTTCAGTGAAACACACTGAGTGATTGGCAGTTCCTCTGTCTTCCCTGGTTTGCCATGAATGTAAACAGCAGTTTGTTCTCCCAAGACAGAAGAACTTCTCTGATAAGCAGTTAAATGTTTGATAAGTAGGTTAATGTTGATATCTCTACTGTAATCACAGTAAGAATTTAGATATTTAAAACTTGCTTCCCTGCACTGTGAGTTTAGGGACGTGAGTCAGTGGCTTCTCTCATGGAAATGCCCTTTGACAGTGCACAAAGCAGATAGCAGGCACAATTTTGGTTTGTGTACATTATCAAACTGATTATCTCAAGTCTGATCTAGGGTTATTCTCAGAGGAGCAGGAGTTCCTCTACAAGGAAAACGTAATCAATTTTGCATGAGGCATCAATTCTCCAAACTTTCCCAGTCACTTCTCCCTAGGACACCTAATCTGGCAGAATTTCTTATGATCAGAAGGTTGGGGGGGAGGGGGATAATTCCTTTGATCTGAATTCTGCCAGGGCATGTATAAGTAGTTTTACAAATCAGGACTTAAGATTCTCGTGAGAAGAGAAGGAAGGGATTTAGCAATACCAATACTTTCACATAATTTCAGTGAAGAACATGCTTGTGTTTTGCATGTTTTATGAACTTTTTCCTTGAGAAACCATACCTCTGACTCCTTTGAAGATTTTAAAAAAGGAAAATTGTTTTGTTTCTCATAATTTGTAGTACAATAATAATTTGTAATAAAATTTATCAGTTTGAGCAAGCCACACGAGGTACTGTTTGCGGTCACATTGAAGCTGGGAAGATTTCATTAAATAAGTTACATCTGTCACTAATGACTCATTAAAACCCTGCTTTACTTTCTTGGCCTGCTGAGGTAAAAGATGGTGAGCTGTAATCCCCTAGGATTGCTGTTTTCTGATTTATGCTTCTTCAGCAAGAAGTTAGCAGTGGTCAGAAGATCCTGTTACCTGCCTTTCTCCCTTATTTCAGTCGGGTTTATGTGCTCTTTTGTCTGTGAGCTAATTGCATTTTGTCTCAGCTGACCTTTCTTCCCCCTCTCTTGCAGCTCCTGTTTCAATGGAGGCACTTGTGTGGATGGAATAAATTCCTTCACCTGCCAGTGTCCCTTGGGGTTTACGGGACCCTTCTGCCTCACAGAAATCAATGAGTGTGACTCCCATCCTTGCCTGAACAGGGGCACCTGTGTGGACAGCCTGGGCACATACAGGTGTATATGTCCCTTGGGCTACACTGGCAAGAACTGCAAGGTGGGTGACTTCTTGTGGCCTCTTTTGCCCAGGGCATTGCTGTTTGAGCTGTCCAGCAGCAAAGCTGACTGGGAGAGATGTGAGGTGTCAAATGTGGCTGAGCTCCTGTTCCTTCAGTCCTGGTTAAGGGGTGGTTGGCCCATTAGGTGTCCTTGTTCAAAACTGGAAATCATAGAACAGGCTGGAAGAGACCTTAAAGATCAGCTAGTTCCAGCCCCTGTCTTTTTGCAAAGAGGAGAGAAGTGTTTGGTTATTTATGAGAACAGGTGTCACTGGAACTTTCTAGATTAGTTTTCTTAAATGAAAACCAGCTGTCAGCCTTGAAAATGGCTGCATTTCATTCAAAGCATAAAATCATCCTGATTGAAGACAGAGTCCTGTATTAAAAAGACAAAAAAACCAAACAGCAAACAAGCACAAAACAAAAAGCAGAATATTAGTCTGATTAGCATGATTTAGATTTAACTGGTTCATGTTTTACAGGGAGGTAAATTTTAATAGGGGTTGATTGTAGATTTTTTTTCATGAGAAGCCAGAAAATGTTTTGGGGCAGTAAATGACATGCTTGTCCTGTTCACAACCTCAATAAAAATCTCTAGCCTTACTTGCATGCTTAAGTTCAGGCAGTTTACAGTTTTCCACAGGAGCTGCAAACCCTGAATACTGTAAATGACTGACTAGTACCTATTAAAAACTCTGACTTGGCATGGCACAGTGGAAACAGAATGCTGTTTTTCAAATCAGAGTTCTTTCTTTTGATTCTGTTCTTATCAAAACTGCAAGAATTATTTGAGACTATTTCTACTTTTGGAATGGTAGACACTATTATTGGCTTTCTTCACCAGCTGCCATTTTAAAAAAAGGTGAATTTCTTAAATTGCTGGAAAACACCACAATTTTGTAAGAATTTTGCAGCTCTCTTTCGTGCCAATGTGTCTTTGTAAAGCAGTGACTGTTGGAAAGAAGCATTTTAGTGGTAGTGGGGGAGGTGCTTTTTCAGAAGTATGTTGCTAGACATTAAATTGTCAGGTCTGCTTCTAGGTATTGCTAATGGAGGAAGTGAATGCAAAGCAATGAAGTGATAGAGAAAAGCAACCCCTCTGCTACCCTAATTATGCATTCTGGGCACACCACTTAAACCTCATTGGGAGAATTAGCATTGAGAGTGATCGTGAAGTACTGTGAAGTTCACTAGTTCCTCTTCTGTTATGTTTGCTTTGTTTTTACTGGAGAAAAGGATTAATGTTCCTTTCCCCAAATTAAATGTTGTGAATTCTCAGAAAGTCTGTGTTATGTTCAGAGAAGCTTGACTGTAATGTATTACCCATTTTATACAAGGAACCAGAACTTTCTAAATTTATAAGTACTACTCAAAGCTGTATTGGAGAGATTTATAGATTACAGCTACACTGTAGTTCTTGTCTTAGTGGTAAACTGGCTTGACCTAATTAGCAAAGCTAAATAAGCAGCACAAAATCAGACAATGATTCATAAGTTTTAGAATTTGCATGTAAAACAGTCAGCTACTCATTACAAATGCAGAAGCAAGAGGCTCGGTGTTTTTTCTTCTTCACGCTCAACTACATGTGACAAAACTTAATTCCAAGTTTCCTTTTGGTTGCCTGTGAAAGCACAGATTTTTTTTTTTACTTTAATCTTTGTGAGGAGACAGTTTGCATCTGAAAAGTAGAACTTTCTGCAATTGAAATTGCATTTTACAGCCAAAATTCAGTGCTACTCACTTTAGAAACCTCACCCTTCCTCAAACCAGCTTGAAATCAATCAAATAACAGTATTAATTTGAAGATGAATTGCTTAAAAAGGAAATTATGGTTAGTGGCTGGTTTATATTATGTCAGTTATTTTGGGTCTTCACTGTTATATGATGATTTACTGAGTTTGACTCTTTATATGAGGAATCAAGAAAAGCAATATACTTTAGCCCATCTTCAGTTCATAAATCTGTTGGGGATTTCAATTGAATCTTGGAAGACACAGAAAATCGGAGAGACCATTCTGTACCAAATGGGGTCAAAGGCAGGTATGGTGAGCTAATGATAGAAAGGAAAAGCATGGATCAAAATGTGGAACACATCTGTCATCCTCAAAAAGCAGTGAAGATGGGGGGAGTTAGGGAGAATAGCTGTGAGCCTCCTGCTAATGTGGAACTAGAAAGCTAGTCTGAGATAAAACCAGATTTTCTCAAAGTAAGCCAGCCAAAGATCCACCTTCATGGTAAGGTGTGAGAATTTTGAAATAGTGCTGCCATCTGGGGTTTACTCCTCTGTACACTTGAACTTTCTTAGGCATGTGAGACTGTCAGTAAAGAACCTGGCTTAGACTTGGGAAGTACTGTCCTACTCTTTCCAGTGCCGCCAGGAGCCAGTATTACAGAGGTCCCTTTCTTTGCAACTTCAGCTTGTTCTCTGAGTGGTGTTTCCTACTGCATTTGCCATATTTCATGTGGGTATTTTTTCCTCTCTGCAGTCACTTATGGATCTGTGCAGCAAGTCTCCCTGTAAGAACAAAGGCACGTGCGTCCAGACGCTGGCCCAGACTCGCTGTGTCTGTCCACCTGGCTGGACTGGCGCTTACTGCGACGTGCCCAGCGTCTCGTGTCAGGTGGCAGCTTCACAAAGAGGTAAATCAGCATCCTCTGTGCTTTAACTGAAAACATTGCCCCATGCATCTCCTTCCCCCCTGCACCTGTGAGCATCCCGGAGAGCTTTGCCTCTACGTGGTTGATGACGGTCGCTTCTCAAGTAAAATACTCTGTGCAAGTGTGTATTTGGGAGTCAAGGCTTTCTTGATTCTCCCTATCACAAACATATCAGAAAGGAAGCATTAAATATTTTGTGAGGTCTCAGAGTTTCAGTAGTTCTGTTTTATGTGGACTCCCTTTTTGGAAAATGCATCAGCTCTTCATGTCTTTCTGCTAAGTCCCAGACAAGCCAGGTTTAAGACATGTCATCCTTGTAAAAGAAAGACATCTTGTAACTCATGATTAATATTTTTGTAGAGAATACTAAGTGCACTATTTAGCCTTATAGGTTATACCATGGTCCCTCAAAGTAGTAATTTTCTACTTCAGATGATATATATGTAAAAGATTTGGGTTTTAAGTGAATTTAGTCTAGGAACGTGGCTCATAGCCCAGGCAGATTGACAGTGTCATGCCATTTTTGTCCAGGAAATCCAGACAAGCAGGTTCAGTGTCAGTGGAGAAAGGTATCAAGTTCCTATACTTTTTGGGGACGTTCTAGATACAAACACTTAAGCTTTGTACAGCAGTAATAGTAATTCAGATGTGTATTCACCAGCCAGTGATAAAGTAATACAGCAGTACAAATACTTCATGACAATGTTGAATCCAGTGATCCAAAGAGGACAGAGCAGTGGCTTCATTTGTAAGCCAGTTTTGGTTCTGATCCACTGTAATTTAAGGAGTAACTTTTCAATTTTTGAGTTCCAACTTTTCAGTTTGTTGGACCTATCCCTATTTATTCCTGGCTGAGCTACCAGCACTGGCAGCAAGCGTGTTTTATGTGTTTGCTCACTTGATTTAACTTTTCCAGGAGTCCCAGTGGACCAGCTGTGCCAGCACTCTGGTCACTGCCTCAACGTGGGGAACACCCACCACTGCCAGTGCCAGGTGGGTTACACAGGCAGTTACTGCGAGGTGCAGCTGGATGAGTGTGAGTCCAGCCCCTGCCAGAACGGAGCCACTTGCCGGGATCACCTGGGTGGATACCAGTGCGAGGTAATGCTGGGGGCTTGCTAAAATTACTGCTTAAATACTTAGGGCATAGTGATACAAAGGAATCAGAAGAAACCAGAAACACATGCAAGTGGTAGAATATCTTCAAAGAGGGGATAAAAGCAACCTGGAAGGAATTTTTAATTTGGCTGTACCAGAAACAGTGCTCCTGAAAGGTTTTTAAGATTGCATTACGAGGTACGATTGGAAGGAGCTGTGGTTGACAAGCATTTGAACTCTTTGTGTCATTGGAGAGGGGGTTCTTATCTGGAAAGACTTTCTGTCTGAGGTGTGGTTTATATGAAAATATTTGTAAAATGTATTAAAGGAATATTGTATTTTCCCTGTTGGATGGGTAAAGTATCCCTTGCCTCTCAGGGTGGAAAATGCCTTCCACTGCTTTCTGTTTCCTACAGCTGATGCAGAGAGCAGTGTAGGCCATAGGATTATGGTATATGAACCTTCCTAAGATTTTCAGAATGGTAGAACACCTTGGAAGCCCATGGCCAGAGGATGAGTTTTATGTAAACCTTAAGCCAAAACTTCTAAGTCAGTTTCAGTGCTAGAGGGTATCAGGATCTAATCTGCTCTGTTTTGCAGCAGTGCAATTCAAATTTGCAGTGTCCTGTTGAGTGTCACACGGTCGAGTTGTGTGCTTAAGCTGCTGGCTGTGCAGCACTCGAAATCACTTGCAGTTGTTCAGCTACAAAGGCAGTCCTAATCTGCCCCATTGAGGGCTCCTCTCATCTGTGTTAGCCTTTCTGAGATGTCTGCTAATGTATCTGTTAGAAGAGTATTCACACTGATTTCTTTGCTGGCAGTGTGTGGCTGGATACCAGGGTGTCAACTGCGAATATGAAGTGAATGAGTGCCAGTTCCAGCCCTGCCAGAATGAAGGGACATGCATCGACCTCGTCAATCGTTTTGAGTGCTCCTGCCCACCAGGAACTCGGGGTATGAAGCTCAACAATTAAGTGAATGTTACAAGAGGGCATTTTCCTCCCTGACTACTGGTTTCATGAGACACAGTCTAAAGGGAATGCATTATGTTCTTTGAAGAATGTTCCCAAAGTACACTGAATCCCTTGAGATACATATTTTCTCTTTAAAAATAAATGCTGCTTTTTTCCCCCCCCCTTCTAATTTTTTTCTTTTAAAGGAATAGGTCGTGGCAGGGTCCCTTGGGAATGTATGATCCGTCTTTGGCAACATGAATGCATGAGATGGCTGTTAAGGTCTTTCCCAAACCTATCTGTTATGACGTAGTAAATCCAAGGTTTCTTTTTGGCTAAGGTGCTAGGAAATAAATAGGAAACTTTCTTAGTTTTTGCATAATTTCCAAGGTTCTTTACTTGCTTAAATTTTTGCCCTTCATTGTCCTCTGTCCTGGAGCCTTTTGTGGAAAAGAAATTGAGTGACTCTAGGCTTCCTTAAACTATTTCAGCAAATTCAAGCTCTTTTATTAAAAGCCCCTTAGGGGAAAAAGAAAAAAAGTAGTCCATAGTTTATACCAGTGGTTTTCAGTAAGCATGATTCCACAGCCTGTTTATTCTCATGTTTCTTGAAACCTAGCCTTCCTTGTTACATCTGACCTATGAACCTGGTTTCCACCTTTGAAAATATTCAGGATTTCACATTTTAACCCATCAGTGAATGCCTCCTCAATTTATATTATTTTTTTAAGCTTATTTCTCAAGTCAGTTAAAAATTTTACGTTCCTCTGAACTTTTTCTTTCTGACATGTGTCGTCTTCAGAATGTCAGATAGAACTAAATTCTTGGTTCATAAAGTAAATTTAAGTATGATTATAAAGTAATATATTTGCCTCCTGCCCATGCATATTACCAGTTCATTCACTTTAGTGTGGCTCTCAGCACATCTCCCCACTCTGGATAAGTGTTTATTTCACTGTGAGTCATTGCACTACCAATTCTTTATGTATTGTTCTTCAATTAAAAAAAAAAAAGGGAAAAAAAGTGCTATAAAACAAAACCAGTAACAAACCTGCTTTTTAGGTCTCTACATCCAAGAGTATATTTATGTATCAGTATCTGCATTGCCAGAATTTCTGTATGCCACTAAATCCCCTGCCCTCCTTTGAGAGATTCTGAGTGTACTGCTTTTAATCCTTCAGTCTTTCTTTGTTGAGATTAATTACTTTTTGGATGTGACACATTTATTTTTTTTGTAAATGAAAGGAATTGGATACAATTGCTTAGGATAGCAAAACTTAGCTTTTGTCCTTAGCCCAGTTTGAAATTAATACTTTACTAATGCCAGTATAAGCATCCTTCATATTTAGGTGAATGATTTTACTTGCCCTGGTTGGAACAACAGTAATAACAGACAAAACTACTTGCTCAGCTTTCCCTCTCTGTCCCCTTGTGTTTGTTATACTACAAATATATATATATATATGCAGTGAAGGGAGAACCAGCAGCAGACCTTGTCCCTTGAAAGGAAATCCCACAGAGAGGAGAAGAAATTGCCCTTCCTCGCTGGTGGTGGGTCCCCAGAAGCCATACTGGAGGAATCAGTGTTTTATCAGAGCTGCTCTTCTGTTGGTTTGTTGTAGCTTGTTTTAATGCTGTTGCTCCACATGCTCTTTGCCCAGTTCCAGGGGTGCCTGAAGTGCAGGGCCTGATGGCAGCTCGCAGCCTCTCAAGGACAGCTCGGGGCTCCCGGGCTACGCTCAGTCTCAGGGCTAAATTAAGTGCATCTTTCTTGGGCTTGGTTTGGTTTTGTGTTTTTAATTATGCCCTTAAATAAAGTCAAGTATGAAAGCTGCTAAATACCAGTATGGCCTAGTGTTGAGGACAGCCTGGATGTAAAACACATGTACCCTAAGCCTGCTCTGAAGCCGGCTGTCTGCAGAGAGTATGGAGTGTATTAAGCAGGGATCTTTACCTGCTTATTTCAGGGACTGTGTGTGACATGGCCTTAAAACTTGATGAGCAATGTAGAAAGGCAGCCATGGTACTGTATCCTCAAGCTGTCACTTTTTCCTGTTTTGACAGGCCCTTTCTGTGAGGAGAATGTTGACGACTGCATTTCAGACTCAGGAGTTCCCCGCTGCTTCAATGGAGGGCAGTGCATTGACCAGATCGGGGGCTACAGCTGCCTCTGTCCTCAGGGCTTTGCAGGAGAGCGCTGCGAGGGGGATATCAACGAGTGCCTCTCCAACCCTTGCAACCCTCGAGGGAGCCTGGACTGTGTCCAGCTGACAAATGATTATAGGTGCATCTGTCGTAGTGCTTTCACTGGTGAGTAGTCATAAACATGCTTCCAATTTCATAGCAGTGTCTTGAGAAATGGTAGTTTGTTCCCTTTTGGCAGTGGTGTTATCTAGTCACTTCCCTTCACAATGTCTGATTGTTTCCCAACAACATGTCTCAATTTTTAAACCAGTCTTTCTTTTAAACCTTCTAAGAAATTTGGCTTCCAGAGCTGTCTCAGACAAAAGAATCTCCTGAGATACTTGGCTTCCAGGACTTTTCTTTCCCTGTGGTACATTTCTTGCCTTTATAATTTCACATTTCTAATATTGAAAGCTCAAGTGTTCATGTGTCAGCTTCTCCATGGCTTTTCCTTTTGCACAGCAGCATGTGCATTTTCTCTATAAATCAGTGTCGTGGTATCATAATTAGCTGTTGGCCTCCTTTTCTACTCCTAGCTGCCTTTCCTCCTTACATTGGTGATGTGGTCAGGATGGAGTATTCTGTGCACAGACAGGCTGTACATTCCTAGCTTGGTGATCCTTCCACAATCCAACTCTGAATCACAACTTTGCAAGAATTTCACACTGTGCAGACTTATGTCTCACTCTCTCTAGAGCTCCTCTTTGTTAGTATTGCTGCTATTCTGCTTTCTGCCTCCCACTGGGCTTAAGTTTGGTCTAATAGTCTCCAGATGTGTCTTAACTTTCAGCTTTCCATTTTCCATGTCAGTTTAACTTCTTATGCATTCGATTTTCCTCCATTAAAATGTTTTACTTTCCCTGCTTACTAATAATGACCTTCCCTGGATGCTTTACCAGCAGTTTTTACTCTTATTTTTTCTTAAAATTTAAGGATGCTGTGATTTTCCACTAAATTTGTGAGTTTCAGATGCAAAGACATCACAAAGACATACATTTGAAGAATTCATGTAGTGGTTTTTGAATGCATTACTTAGACTGCCAAAAGAAGTTCCTAAAAGAGTGATGTATGAGGGAAGTGGAGCTGGTGGGACACTGGTGCAGGCCATCAAATGGGTTTATTTTAAGCCTGTCTGTTAAGGTTGCTTTTATGAATTATGCTTCATGTGGGTTCTGACCGTCATGGAAGGGTTGCTGGAACTTGTGGTGTGGGGAGTGCAGGCCTGCTGCACCCCAGGAGGAGCAGGGAGAGCTGCTGTGTCTCAGACATGAAGTCTGTCTGGAAATGTTAGGCACAGAGGGGGAGCCTGCTTCCTTCTTGAGCTGTCTGTCTTCTGCACATTCCATATTGACCCTTCTGCCTGGGAGGGAGGGGATGGGGTGGCTTTGCTGTGGTCTGTGACTGGTAGGATGCCAGGACTCTGTGAGCCATCCTGCCTTGTGTGCTCCTGTCTGCAAAGTCTTGGCTGCACATGTCTGGAGACTTCTATTAATGTTTTCCTATGGGGTCCAAGTCATGCTTAGGTCATCCCCATCTTTTAGAAGTCTGGTGTCAGTTTGACTCTGGGAGCTGCTGCAAAGCTGGTCAGTGCAGTAAGGCCTCTGTTTGGCTCATCAGTCTGCTTGGTTCTCCTGTTCACTCGTGGTGCATCCAGTCCTGAGGGTTGTTCATTCATGTTACAGTGTGATTTGCCCTTGGACTCACTGAGTATCTCCTAAAAAGTAAAGTCTTAGGAACCCCCAAACTGATGTGTTCAGCCTCTGTGCCTGGCTGACTTAGAGGTGACAGTAGCAAATTCTGTCTTTGTGCTGTGTTGTGTGTGTTCTTGAGGAGGCAGACATGGTCAGCTGTCTCCAAATACTACACCTTGTGAATTCTGGGGTTGTGCCTTCTTTCACTGCTTAGGCAGCAACATGAGACCACATGTTATCCAAAGAGATGCTCCCTCCCTTTTTGGAGGACAAAGTCTCACTGGAATGCTCAGCTCACTGGTTATTCACAGGAGTGTTTTGCTTTGTGTTTTGCTTTTTGGAGTGAGCAAACACACATTACTCTCCTCTCCCTGTGCCTCCATCCCAGGTCGTCACTGTGAGAGTGTGATAGACGTGTGTCCCCGGAAGCCTTGTCAGAACGGTGGTACCTGTGCTGTCGCCAGCAATATGCCTGATGGCTTCATCTGCCAGTGTCCTCCGGTAAGCACTGTGTCCTTACACTGCACTGCCTGCCTCAGCTCCACAGTTCTCTGGCTAGACTCTCACTGGTTCGCTGTAAGTGAAAACTGGACACTCTTTACCCACGTCCTTTGCTTTATCTGCTTAGCAGGGAAACCCAGGGCTTCGAGGTGCCCTAGGAGAGTGATGCTGCCTCTTGTTACCCCAACCAATGGGGTCTTGAAGTACCATAGCTGGCTTTTTTGTCTTAAACCTAGCATTAAATTACAGCTTTCTTTTTGCAGTCCTGTGTTTTCTGTGCTTACTGCAAGATTTCCCTTGTTTGTGGCTCTTCTAGGCTGTTTTCAAAATGTAACAGAGCCCTGTGATTTCCTAGTTTATCTATGAGGTTAGGTCCAGAAAGTCATGGCTCCTGCAATGAGGCTAGAGGAGTTACAGGGGAGAAGGGGTTTACACATGACACCTTGCCTCCAGTCCTCAGAATGTTGAAGAGTAAGTTTGTGAGACTGATTGATTGTTTTACCTTTTTTTCCACCCCGTAGGGTTATTCTGGAGCAAAATGTGAGTTCAGCAGCCACAGTACTTGTGGCCAAGTGAAGTGCAAGAAGGGGGAGCAGTGCATCCAAACATCCTCTGGTCCACGGTGCTATTGCCCCAAGCTGTCAATGGGAGAGGAATGCCAGACAAACCCGGGTTGTGCCAGTGCCCCCTGCCAGAATGGGGGCAGCTGCCACCCTCATTCTCAGCCTCCATACTATTACTGTCAGTGCCCTGTTCACACCCAGGGCAGCCACTGTGAACAGCCTGTGACTTTCAGCCCGGAGCCGCGAGGATGTCTGGATTCCCAGTGCGCAGAAAAAGCCAGGGATGGCTATTGTGATGAAGACTGTAACACTCATGCGTGCCAGTGGGACGGAGGTGACTGCTCCCTGACAATGGAGGATCCTTGGGCCAACTGCTCCTCCTCACTGCGCTGCTGGATGCTTTTCAATGGACAGTGTGACGAGTTCTGCAACACGCCCGAGTGCCTGTTTGACAACTTTGAGTGTCAGCAAAATAGCAGGACATGCAAGTAAGGCTCGATGCTGAGAACATTTTCTCTGTGTGACTAACATAGCTCCTGCCTGCTGCTCCCTTCTCTTCCATTGTTTCTCTTGCTGTCCTTGCTGAAAGCTTGGCATCAAGGAATTTCTGCTGCTTTGTGTACTTCTTGTCTCTTTTTGGGATTTGTGTGCTGTGCACTATGTCGATAACCTGAACAATGGTGATGTGTTAACTTGCTTGATGGATGTGCCCTGCTTTCCCTGGAAATGTAAAGAGGAGGCATTTCGCCTTGTACTGGGTCTTAATAGTACTGCCTCCTGCCCTGAGTTTTGCTCCATACCAGCAATACCTGTATTTTAATCTCAGCTGTGTTGCTACCTCTGAATGTGTTTTCTAGATTGTTTGTAGGCACTTCTTTCTCTTCAGTTATTAGTGACAAATGCTACAGCTTGGAAGCGATGATTCTCCCTTGGTGAGGCAGGAGGTGTTAGATATCTTAGTAAACAGAATAAGTGGTTATCTTTTTCCAGAATTAAATCATGGGTTCTCTGCTTCCTATTTTTGCCCTCTCAGGCTGCAAGCTTATCCTGGGGTTGTATTTTTGCTCCTTATATCCTGATTATGAGTGTTATTTCGCCTCAAGGTGATGATGAAGGGTGTAAGACCTGCGCTGCTAGACTGCAGGTGTGCTGTGCAGAGTGTGTCAGTCCTGTGTGCTGCCTGTAACCCTCTCACTGCTGCAGGTATGACAAGTACTGTGCAGATCACTATGCAGACGGGCGCTGTGACCAGGGCTGCAACAGCGAGGAGTGTGGCTGGGACGGCCTGGACTGCGCCGGGGACAAGGCCGAGAAGCTGGCAGAAGGCACCCTGATCATCGTGGTCCTGATGCCCCCTGACGAGCTGCTGGAGGATGTCCGCAGCTTCCTGCGCACTCTGGGAACGCTCCTGCACACCAACCTGAGGATCAAGCTGGACTCCCAGGGGAACCCCATGGTATTCCCATACTATGGGGAGAAATCGGCAGCGCGGAGCCGTCGATCGCTCGTGGTTGTTCGCAAGCACAGAGAACTGGAGCAAGAAGTCATTGGGTGAGTGCTTTGTCTCTTGCTGGCCTTATTGTGCTGGTAACTCTTGCTTGTAGTTGTGTAGGGCATTCTAGACTTTCTAGGGCTGTAGATTGTTTTTTAAATGGGAAAATATAACACTATTGCAGCTGCCTGGTTCAGTGTTTGCGTAGAAGGATTAAAGTAAAAGGCTGCTGCAGCTTAACCTAGTGCTTTGGCATAAGTTTCTGCCACTGATTTCTGTGCCCTCTTACTATGTCTCTGCAGCACCAAGGTGTTCCTGGAGATTGACAACCGCCAGTGTGCAGAGGATTCAGAGCAATGCTTTCACAACACAGAAGCTGCTGCAGCTCTCTTAGCTGCTCAGGCCATCAAGGGCATGTTGCCCTATCCTTTCGTGTCTGTCCAAAGTGAGTAATTGCAGAGGAAAAATTGCTTATGGAGAGCGGCAGTCATCAAACTTGGGCTTGCAAAATACTCAGATTATTGATCATCATCCTCTTGCCTTGCCGTTCAGTGTGATTTCTGGGAGCTGACTCGGTTGTCTCCAGTTGTAGGGGTATGTTTGTAAAAAGTGCACAGAGGGGACATCTGGTTAGCAAGATAGGACATTTAATTAAGAGCCCAGTCATTTTAATACTTGTAGAAGCAGTAATCTCTCGTGCAGTGGTGATCTCTGCACTAAAACCATTCATGTGCTTTAAGCCACGAATTCTATGGAAAAGGTGCCATTTAGAGAGAAAGGCTGGGAGACATTCCTCAGTCCAGTCTACCAGATGTTTTCTCCTCTGATAATATGTAATCTCTTTTGATTTTTGCTCTCTCTCCCTCAGTCTGAGGCTCGGCTGCAAACTTGTACTAGATTGGCATTACTGCTTTTCCTAATTGGGTCATGCTTGTATCTTCTTGTAGATCAGCTCTCTCTGTGCTGAGTGTGGCTGGAGGAAGGAGCAAGGTCTTTGGTTCAGCAACCATATACTCTAAAAAATACTTTGAGAAACCAGACCAAGGGAAGTCAAAAAGAAGTGATATGTACTTACAAGAGTCTCAGTGGAGCCTAAACCCTGTGTAGAGACAATATGCTCCCTGTGGGAAGGATTGTGAGAAAAGAGAGGCTGTAGATTGAAGATTGTTGTCTCCACTTTGTTAACCACACTGTATCTTAACTGGAATTTTTAGGTGAGCCCTTGTTACCACCAAAGACCCAGCTGCTTTACCTGCTTGCTGTGGCAGCTTTGATCATCCTGCTAATCCTTCTCTTGGGCGTGATGATGGCGAAGCGTAAGCGCAAACACGGTTCTCTGTGGCTCCCAGAGGGATTTATCCTGCGCAGGGATCCCAGTAACCATAAACGCAGAGAGCCTGTTGGGGAAGATGCTGTTGGACTCAAGTAAGTTTGCTTTTAGGCCACTGACATTCTGTTTATTAATGGCTTAGAGGATTTTGAGAATGTGGCTGATATGTTTCATCTATGGCACTTAACTCCATAGAGGAAGCTTCCTGTTAAGCTAGAACTTCTTAGGCTATTCCTCTGAACTTTAAAACATCTGTTTTGGACAGAAGAATTTTAATTAGCTGTCATGTATAAAATGCCAGCACAGAATCTGATCTCCTGGTTTTGTTTGGTTTTCTGACACTGAGCAGTATAGATCAGCAGCCAGCTACTGTTTGCCTAATTTTCTCCTGGAATAGGTGAGACATTTTTAGGGTAATAGATGACAACAAACTTCTAATATCTCTAGCTCAATACATCAAAAATGTGACTCAGAAATAATGGAAGGTTTCGAAAGTTTCAAAAGTTTTATGCAGTTTTGGCTTTCAACTGAATTAAACAACTTTGCAGTTCTAAGTGCATTTAATGCCACTGTTGTCTGCCTGAAATGTTTAATTGCTTGGTTCCTCTGTTTGTAAGCTACCAAACTTACAAGCACCCTGCTGTTAGTCTCTGCAGGGTAAGTAGCAGTAATAGCACCTGCTCAGCCTGCAATGTGACATGTCCTCCTTGTTTGTCAGAAATCTGTCAGTCCAGATACCAGAGGGTAACTTGGCCGATCCTGGGACAACTGAGCACTGGGCAGGTGATGGTGGGCCTCAGCCAAAGAGAGCTAAGGTAAGGAGCTCCAAGCCTTAAATAGCATCTGAAACTGCTAGTGAGACAGACATCTGCATTAACTTTCCTTGCTCAAAACCTCCCTTGGCCTAGGGGTTTGTAATAAATTATTAATGGTATCTGAGGAGCAAATCCTCAGGTTAACACTGCCACCACAGGCTGGTGGAGAAAGTAGAGAAGGTACCTTCTGTTCCAGTGTCTTCTCCCTACTGCAGCAAAAGGGACGAGAAGGTTAATGTAATGTCTTGCACTTCGGGCCTGATAATGTATGGTGGGAGTGTGAAAGCTGAGACTGCCAAGCAGAAGCAAATGGAGACCACCATTAGCTTAAAAGAAAACAAAACCCCTTAAAACAATGAGAAAGCAATCAAAAACCCAAAACACAACAAAAATCCCCATCCAAACCCCAAGAAACCCTGCCAAAACCAAGAACGCCCTGAGAACTTTCAGTGTCTTTGCCCACCTGATGGGTATTTTGAAGCAACTGCTTGTTTCCTGTGCCCAGGCTGAGGACCAGGCCTTGCTGCCAGAAGGTGATGAGCAGATAGACCAGCGCCAGTGGACACAGCAGCACCTGGAGGCAGCAGATGTCTGTGGGAGCACCTCGCTCGCCCTCACACCCCCTCAGGCAGATCAAGAGGTGGATGTTCTGGATGTCAATGTCAGAGGGCCAGGTCAGTACTCAGAGTGTCTGTGTGTCCTGCCAACTACCCACCAACCTCCCGTCTTCAATGGCTGGGGCTGCTAATGTTCAAAATTAAATGGAGTATGCAGGAACACCAGCAGAAATGTTATGGTGCTCATGGAAAGCACAGGGTGCACTTCAGAAGAGAAAGCTGGAAAGGTTAAACCATGGTCTGTAACACATGGAATATCATGTAGCCAGGAGAAAAAGAATTCACTTAGCAAACACCTGTAGAATCTCATTTATAACAGTGTGTACCTAAGCGATATTCTCTGAAATTTTGAATGCTTAATTGTGCTGGATATGACTCCCAGTTTCTCCCGCTGGATCACTGCAGAGATCTATGCCAGAATTTTCTAAGGACCAACTTAGCAGGTTCTATGGGGTGTCTGTTATCAGTTGTGGAAACAAGGATGGCCTTTTCCAGAATAAGATGACTTTTTGGCAGACAGTCTACCCTCATCAGCAGTGTGTGAGGTGTCTGTCGTGGAACAGAGCAGCAATGCAGCAAGATAGTTCATGAATTTTTTTATTCCTTGATTTATATCTTCAGCTTATGATGATAAACTCGTTGAATTCATAACAGAACTGTGGACTTTGAAGGTTTCTTTAACATGCAGACAGGTTTGCTCTCTCTCAGTCCGAAATGACTAGATGCCCTGGGAGCCCTTTCCAGCTTTTTATGAGTGTGGTACTAAAGCTGTAAAAGCTGATAAGGGACTGGATGGGTCATCTGGTAATAAGTGGTCTCTGGGTTCTGAGAGGAGACAGTTGACCAAGAACTTTATTCCGGTGGAAGAGTTGCAAAGATTGCTCTTGTTCATATGCAGAGAGGTGATGCTGATGATATTGCTGCAATTCCTTTTTTTATTGAGTTTTGTGGGAATATTTCCATGCAGTTTAAGGATGACTGGGCCCATTCTCTCAGTTCCTTTCTATTGTCTTTTCTGCTCATTGACCCGTTAGCTTTCCTAAATGCAAAGAGAAGGAGGGATTTTTGTGTAACTAGTGTGAGAACACAAATCATCAGTTTCTGCCAAATTTAAGCTTTTCTTTATTTCCCCTATTGAAACTTCTAGTTGTGTGGCAGGGTAAAAGCTTTCCAAGTGCAGGCAATAATGTTCTTAAGACTCCAGACTGCTTATTTTCATGTTCACCCTAAGCTTTGTCCAACAACAGCAATGTAATAATACTGACCTGTGAGTAGTTTTCCTGCAATCCAGATACAATTGTGAAGCTTGCAGGAAGCTGCTCTAAGTTATTTCTCTCTGTGGTGTCAGAAGCAAGCAGCTGTCAGGGGCAGAAATAATTTTAAAAGTCTGAGATGTTGGAATAACGGGTTAGTAAGAAGGGGTAGGATTCCTCACAGTTAATGTGGCTGTTTCTCTGCCCTGGCCACCCTCGCTTTTGCAGGCAGATGGAAAAAATGGGCCCTTCCGAGAGGTAGTTCCCCTCTGTCCCAAGAAGTCTGAGAACTGGAGGGTTCACACCGCAGTAATGCTTTGCTGCCCCTAATTAATTACAAAGTGTGTTCAGGCTCACTGACTTGAGTGCAGGTGTCTGGGCTGAAGCCATCTGAAGCTGGGTGAGTTAGATTCTGGCTGCTGGTGCCGGCTAAACAGTAGAGATCTCTTCTAGAGAGAGAGGAGAAGCACCTCGACACTCAAAGGGTTTGTTCCCTCTCTTAACCCAACACCTTCTGCAGTCCCTCAAATTTAGGGGGATCCAAGAGCTCCAGTGTCCTCCAGAAGCATTGCCTGGAGATTCTGCCTGTGGGTTCCTTCCATCCCAGTTTTCAGTACATTGCGCCTGACCTTCAGGTGTACCTGTCTGGTGAACTCCTGACTTTGCCATCTCACTCTGCATTTTACATGTACTCAGTGGCTATCCTACTGAAAGACAGCAAACAGAAGATTTTTCATAAAATGCTGCCACCCACTTTGTCTCCTCATGCTATTCTTTTACTGTGTCCCCCAGAGCAGTGAGGACATTCTTTTCACTGGAGTTATTGTGAGTGTGTAACCAGGGAAATGCAATTATAGGCATAACTGGTGGTAACACCACCTATAATTGAAATTGATGAACTGTCCCTATTATATGCCCCTCTTCTTTTCAATTAGTAAAACTTCAGTGGTTTAGACTGGAATTTTCCATGCTGGGTGTCTGCCTCCAGCTGGATGCTTTTGGGTTCTTTTCCAGCTCTTTGAGAGAACAAGCTGGAAGGAGGAAAAAAGACATTGTGTCCACAGCTTTTTTTTCACTAGTAGTCCATCAAGCACTTAATTGTGACTGTCTAGCTGGATGTGCTTTTGCTAGCCTCATAAAACCAACCGTGTGTGGCTAACTTGCAAGGCTCTGAAAAGAGCTGCACGTACCTGAGAAACTTTGTGGAGGGTGGCAGCTAATTATTCCAAGGATTTAATGCCGTGCTATAGCTGTGTCCCTGTGGAGCGGCTAGGCGGGATTGTCTAGGACAACTGCAGTGATTGAGCAAGCCAGACCTATCCTGCGAGTGGTTTTTCCCAGAGCTGTGGTGCTGGAGAAAAGGAAAGTTCCTTTCTGTGCTCTGTCTCTGTGCTCTTTGTGTTGTGGCAGTACGGAGGAGACCACAGCCTGACTGGAATACTGAGGAGTGTTCATTTGGGACAAGGGAGCAGAGCCAGCAGTGGGAGGGAGAAGCACAAAAGGAGGTATAGCTTTGGAGAGCAGGAGAGAGGGTCTATAGACAGGACGGGATCTTGGAACTGAACCCAGGCCCATATGTCAACACTTTGCTGCAGTCCAACAAGTCCTGGGAAAGGAGCAGGGTGGAAGGCTGTGTGTCCTGCGGTGGTGAGCCACTAGGAGGAGCGTGCATGCTGCTGGAGCCGGGGCAGAGCCTGCTCCTCGCTCTGCCCCGGCTGGAACCGTACATTTCTGTAAAGTTTTGGAACTGTCCTAAAGCAGAGAGCCAGGAAGGCTGAGTAATGAGAAGCTGGGAAATGGGAGCAGGGCATTAGAGCTCTGTCTGTTACTTTCAGTAGGAGATATCACCTTGTTTATGTGCACAGAACCCTAGTCTGGCTTTTTGCAGTGCACTGTGACTGAGAGCTGTGGAGGCAAAGAAGCTGATGTTTGTCCCCTGCTTGCCCGTGGGATAAATTGGGCAAGCAATTGCTGAAAAGATTCTCATATATTTCTGCTAGTGAGCTCCAGCGGAGCGATTAACACAGAGTGTGGTTCCCTTCTGCTGCCCTCTCTGTCCCTCTTATGTTCCAGGTGCCTCTGAAGGGTGTGCAGTAAAGCAGTAAAATTAGTAAGGAAGCATCAGTGTCTACAGCTGCAGTCTTTGGGTTTTAATGATTATCATGTAACCTTCAGAGGCTGCTGAAACTGAAGCACTTAGCATTTTTATGGGTTGCTGAAAATCTGTGGAGATGTTTTAAATCTTAATTATTCTGCATCAAGGAGGGTATTAACAAGGGTGAAAAATCAGCAGTGTGAGATCGTCTTCCTGCACTGTCCTCTCTGATCAGCAGAGAGGGAGATTCATCCAAGGGAGCCAAGTTAAATTAGAGGTTTGGAGGAGCCTTTCTCCTTCCACTGACAATGCAGGGATCCCAGTTGGACAAGTGTGACTTTAGCCTTTGTGGACATCCCATCAGTGTGAGTCAATCACTGGAGGCTTGAGGAGAGTAAGACCAGTATGTTCTACAGTACTCAGACTGTGTGAGAGTATTCATCCTGGGGCATTTGTCAGCTTTGAGTGCTTGACTGTCACAACTTCAGGGTCCTTCTCCTGATAATTTTGCTGTAGATAGGAAGGTTTTGTCTGCATTTCACTTCAGGTTAATATCTGAAGTGAATGTCACCAGTGTCACCAATAATCAGTGGCTAGTTGTTCAGTAATTTTTCCTTCAACTGTTTCTTTTCCCCAGGGATGTGATTAGAACATCTGTACGAACAGTTCACTTAGTTGTCAGATGATTTTGATTTTTATAGCCCTTGTTTCTCTTTTGGAATTCAGCTAGCCTTTACTTTTTGTGGAACATTTTTTTGTCTTACAATGATCTTAGTCTTTAGAGGAATATCTTAAGTTCTTTTGGGGTTGCAGTAGGTACTAATGTCCTGCTTGGAAGGCAAACAACTCACTCTGTTGGGCTTTAAGAAAAGAGAACACGTCTGGGTTAATGCAACGGGAGGGATTGTCTGTAGCTGTAGGTGCTCAAGGGGGAGGGATTGGGGGAAGGTTTCCATGCCTTTGCTTCACTGCCAGGTTATATCACCATCTCCCTCATTGCAGATGGATGTACTCCGCTGATGTTGGCATCTCTGCGTGCGGGCGGCTCCGACATCAGCGAGGATGACGAGGACGGGGAAGACTCCTCAGCAAACATAATCACAGATTTGATCTACCAGGGGGCCAACCTGCAGGCACAGACAGACCGCACCGGGGAGATGGCTCTGCACCTGGCAGCCCGTTACTCCAGAGCCGACGCTGCCAAGCGGCTCCTGGATGCTGGGGCGGATGCCAATGCTCGGGACAACATGGGACGGACGCCCCTGCACGCAGCCGTGGCTGCTGACGCCCAGGGGGTCTTCCAGGTAGGGCCATTGGACAACTCTGGGCTCCATGTTTATATAGGAGCCTGTCCAAGCTGTGCTCTGTTCACTCACAACCTTGCTCTCATGCCTTCCACAGTGTGGTGACCAGGCAGAGCTATTTTACATCCAGTTTCCTCGGGTATTCATAGCTTGAAGAACTCAGCACGCATAAATCATCTGGCATGTATTTATTTGGTCTGTTTGCCCGTCACCTATTTTCTGGGTCCTTGCATTTCAGTGCTCAGGCTGCTTTGTCATTGTAAAATTTCTCTTGAGATTCTGCCAAATCCTCAGTTTTGGTCTGTAGTGGTATTGAAAAAATCTGTCTTTCCCTGTTGTCCAGATCCTGATCCGTAACAGAGTGACAGACTTGGATGCTCGGATGAATGATGGGACAACCCCATTAATTCTGGCTGCACGTCTGGCTGTGGAAGGGATGGTGGCCGAGCTCATTAATTGCCAGGCTGATGTGAACGCCGTGGATGACCACGGTAATGTGAACACCATGTACCAGGCTGGGCAAATATTTGGCACAGTGTGAGCAGGGAGGGGTGGGTTCCACTCTCCCAGAGTGGGGGCTGTTCATGAATTCTGTAGCTAAATCACACACTGGGCTCTCCTGCAAAGTCCCCCAGAAGTAATAAACTGCAGGCTGCTGCCTGTAGATTGGTTAAAATTCTGAAGGAGAAGCAAAATAGCTCCTTGGTTTGTTACTGAAGTTGTTGGGTTTCCCTGCAGGTAAATCTGCTCTTCACTGGGCTGCTGCTGTCAACAACGTGGAAGCAACACTAGTACTGCTGAAAAATGGAGCCAACAGAGATATGCAGGATAACAAGGTACAGTGTGGGGGTGCTCAGCAAGCCTGTGCTTCCTAACTCAAAGCATCTCTTCGCTGTTGGTAGTGAACCAAGTTCAGATTTTCTAAACTGGGTACTCAGTGCAGGTCTTCCAAAGCCAGACTGTGACTGGAGTCTTCCCCAAGTGCTGGATCTCTTACAGGGTTTCTGATATGGGAGAGCAGTTCTCTTCCTCGCTTGGCCAAGTGCTGGGCATCAATGCTGTCCTGCCTTCCTTTCAGGGAAAGAATGCAACACACCATCAGTGGTGTGTGAGAGTAGCAGGTGAAGTGCTGCTGGTGTCAAACAGCTGGATTCCAGTTAGCAGAGAGAAAGATATCTGGCAGCACAGCAGCAGTCGTGTCCTGTCACATTTCCAGGGATCTCACTGCAGGGTGGACATGGGGGACAAGCCCCTCTGTGTGACAGACTGTCTGCACTGTGCAGATGTTCTGTAGCTTCACTGTTCATTTTTGCTGTGTCTTAGTCCTTGATTTTTCTCCTCTGCCTGAAGTTTCTTTTTTGAATTATTAGGTATTACTCAGTGGATTTTAGAGCTACCAACAAGCTGCAGTTCCTTACTGGGCTGTTTTAGCCTTTTGTACCTTTCCTTCAAAGGGAGCAATGAGAGAAAGGCACCAAGTGCTTTCATGGTTCCTCCAAGCATCCAGGGCACAATAGTGCCCTTCCTGGTGGGATAGTTCAGCCTGTGCTCCACTGATGTGTGTGAATTATCTGTAATCTGCCTTTTTCAGTGGTCACCTCTCAGGGTGGGTGGGCCTTGGAGACTGTTAATGTGACACTGCATTCAACAATGCTTCTTAGGCTGCCACACTGCAAGGGGCTGTGAGCAGTATGTCAGTCCCCCCACACTGAAGCTGCTAAAATATTTACTCTCTGTCTTTCCAGGAGGAGACTCCACTCTTCCTTGCTGCTCGGGAAGGCAGTTTCGAAGCTGCAAAAATCTTGCTGGACCACTTTGCCAACCGAGACATCACGGACCACATGGACCGGCTGCCCCGAGACGTGGCCCAGGACCGGATGCACCACGACATCGTGCAGCTCCTCAACGAGTACAACGTGGCCCACAGCCCTGCCGGGCACCCCGGGGCCATGCTGAACTCTGCCCTTTCCCCAGTCATCTGTGGCCCCAACAGGTCCTTCCTCAACCTGAAACACGCTTCACTAAGCAAGAAGTCACGAAAACCAAATGCCAAAGGCATGCCCACAAGCCTCACCAAAGATGCAAAGAGGAGAAGGAAGAAGTCCCTCAGCGAGGGCAAAGGGCAGTTTTCGGAGAGCTCAGTGACCCTGTCACCAGTGGATTCCCTGGAATCGCCCCATGCTTTTGCATCTGAACCAACCTCTTCTCCTGTGATGCCATCACCAGGGGTGCTGCACTCGTCGCCCAGCTCGCTGCTGACCGCTCCATCGGTGCAGGCTGCGCACACCATGTCCTTCTCCAACCTCCACGAGATGCAGCCCTTGGGACGTGGGTCCAGCACGGTGCTCCCCTCTGTCAGCCAGCTGCTCTCGCAGCACAGAACCACCCCTCCCAACACTGGGCTTGGCAGGCTCCGGCCAGGCAACGTCTCCACCGAGTGGATGAACCGCATGGAGGTGAACGAGTCCCAGTACAACGAGATGTTTGGCATGGTGCCCCAGGTGATGCATGCCCACCCCAGCGTTTCTCAGCAGAGCGGCTTGGTTCAAGCAGATGCGAAGCACCTGGGGGTGTCCAGGGAGTCTTTGCCCCCCATCATGACTTTCCAGCTGGTTCCCAAGGGCAGCATAAACCAGCAAGCACTGCCGCAGCAGGCCCAGTCAAACTGCGCTCAGAACATGGCTGGCCCTCTTAGCTCCATGTACCAGATCCCAGATCTAGCCCAGCTGCCCAGCGCCTCATTCTCCATGGCTGCCATCCCTCAGCAGGACGGGCAGGTGGCTCAGACGGTCCTCCCGGCCTACCACCAGTTCCAGAGCTCGATGGGGAAGTACCCCACGCCTCCCTCCCAGCACAGCTGCTACTCCTCGGCCACAGAACGGACTCCTAGCCACAACCGGCACTTACAAGGGGAGCACCCGTACCTGACTCCGTCACCAGAATCTCCAGACCAGTGGTCAAGCTCTTCCCCCCACTCTGCCTCTGACTGGTCTGACGTGGCAACCAGTCCCAGTAACAACCAGCGCGGGCCAGCAGCCGCTCACATGACGGAGCAGCAGCGGAACAACATGCAGGTGTACGCCTGAAGGCTGCCCACGGCGTGGCCTGACTAAAGTGGACTCCAGAACTCATGAAGGTCTTCCACGATGGAAATGAAGAACCATTTTAGTATCCAAGAGTCTTAATGAGCCCAGGATGTTTTTTTGTTGGAGGGACTGTGGTCGCTGTAGACTTGTATGCTTTTATGCTAAACAGAACTGTAGAAGCTGGTGATGGAGAAGACCAGCTGGGTCACTTCTAACCAACTCCCACGCACCTTGGATGTGACTGCTGTCTGCACTGGATTCTCCAGTCTGCTTTTAAACATGTTCCACCGTTGCTTTGGGGAGACAGCTCTTCAGCTTAATACATCTTGTGGTCATTTCTCCAGAAATTTAGCCAAAACCAGCTTTGTATCCTTATTTTGTTACTCCTTCTCTTACCCACGTAACCTCTCTCTGAAGCACCTTCTACTAGTTCTCCTCAAGTTCAAGTTGCGTTGTCTTGACACAGCTCAGAGCTGCACCCACATTCCTAGACTCCCTCCTTCCCTCATCCACTCTTGCTCAGCAAGTGAGCCAGACCTCCCAAAACACCTGCAGGTCAAGTGACACCTCCTGTCACAGAGCTTCACCCTTTCCTCTTCAAGAGTCTTTGTCTTATAGAGACCCACTAACACCCCTTAGCATTCTCACTGCCTGCTCCCCAGGTATTATGAGATTATATATACATATAGTCTTTTTTGGTTGTTTTGTTATTTTCCCTCCCAAAAATGCTGGTCTGACCTGATCTTCCCACCGTGGTGGCTCGTGGGCACATCTCTCCAGTATTGTGTGTCTCTTCCCTGAGACTACCCTGACCATTTTGACACACTACCCTCCCCGTGCCCTCATCCTGCCAGGAGTGTCCATGAGTGCCTTCGTGGGCTCCCATGCCAGAAGAGATGCACTGCAACTAATAGAGGCCTTTTGGGAAGCTCTTGGGATGAGCACAAGTGTTTCAAAACCTGGTAACACAAGCTCCCAGCGTTCTTGCACAGTAGTCCCCTCCCCTTCATCCAAGGGTGGCTGTGTGTCCTGTCCTCCAGATACCATATGCTGCCTCTTTATGGTAGTATCAGGAAGCGTCAAACATGGGGTTACATGTTTGCGGTGTGTGTCCTTCTGCGTCAGGAACAACATCCAGCCCTTTGGAAAGTGTCCCTTTTGCTCCAGCGCTGGGTCAGAGCTGCCTTGTCTTCCCCTCCCAGCGCACAGAGGCTGCAGCACTGACTGCCGAGCAGGTTTCCAGCAGCAGGAGAGGCGTGCCAGAAGCCAGGAGCGGGGCTGTGGCAGCAGACCAAATAGCTCAGAAACCATTGCCTCCTGCAGTTTGGTTCACAGGTTTGGGGCTGTCTTCTGCTCTCAGCTTCACCCTGTGTCGAGATTTCCCAGCTGAGTTGCCCCAAGTGTTCTGTGGGACAGTAGGGCCGCCCGTCCTGCGGCTCCTCCGATAGTTTTGGAGTTGTGCAAGCCAGCTGTCACTGACCTTAGACAAACAGCCACTCTTTCTGCTTTGTCCACAAAAGCAGCGCTTCTCTGAAGGGCTCCAGACCAGCCAGCAGCCGAAATGAACATTTGTGGGGATGGTTTGCTCCTACCTCTTCAGGGGAACGCTGCAGACACGTCTTCCAAAGAGCTCGGGGCTGTCGGCTGCTGCCAAAGGACTGAGGGCTGCTCCCCTCCGAGCAGGCCATCCAACACCCTACCGTGTACAGTATTGTCTCTGGTGTTTCTCTCCATTCTCATCAAGAGTCAAAGTTGCTTTTTTTTTTTTTTCCAATTCCACTTAATGGTACATGAAGGCAGGGCCTCAGGAGGAGCTGGTTCCCGGGGCTGTCGTTTTGGGCTGAAGTTTTTAATTCTGTGTGAAGTTACTGCTTTTCACGGCGCACACAGTGTTCCCCGGCACGCTCGCTGCAGCGTGGCCTCTGAAGTTTAGCTGCAGCCGACTCAGACCTCCAGGGAGGGGCCTGCAGCCTCCGGGGGTCTGTCCAGGTACACAATTCACTGCAAATAATGAAGTGTTGCTACATCAATGCTAAAGAAACAAAGGGCTTTCTCTCGTTAGCCCCAAATAACCAAGTGCCTTTTTATATATGTGGCTACCTTTTACAAGATGAGTGCTTTCTGTGGAATGAAGCCGGTTTGGTGCCTGGCCTGTTCATACAATGGCCCTCTGCCTTTCTTCTCTTTTTTGTTTTTTTTTTAACTACTTGTAAAGATAATATCTCCTTAAGGCGGTATTTTATCTCGTAAGTTGTAGAGTAACCATTCACACAGCAGCATTTTCCTATATTAATAATGGAAAATATTTGCTTATTTTTACATTTTTTATAAAAGTCTTTTATGAAAATAGTTGCTGCCAAATGTATAAGCAATTTTTATCCCCAGAATAAAAAGTATGTGCCCAGTGTCTGTGTGCTGCTATTTTCATTTGTTTTCCTGGGTACTGTGGCACAGCCACTGGATTATAAATAAATCAGGGGTGCTCTGTCTCAGCACCACATGAAGCCCACCACTTATCTCCACCCAAGGGAGCTGGAAGCAGCCTGGTGTGGGTGTAGCAGATGGATTTTGGGTCTCTTGGTTAGCTGAGAAGAGGGCAGTAAGTGGCAGCCAAGCAGCTGGGCATACGGGGAAGGATGGGGAGGGGCCAGGATGAGCCTTTTCCTAGGCACTCTGCATCGGAGCCCTCGCCTGCCTGTGGGAGCCGGGGAAGGGCTGGGGGGCATTCATGTGACTTTGAGAAAGCTGGTGAGCGAGGGTGGCTCGGGCAGTGGAGCTGTGGATTCACTCACTCTCTCAGGTCCTGCTTGCTTCCCTTGGCTGTTTCCTGTCCTTCCAGCAGGGTAAAGGACCCTCATCCGTGGAGCTGGGGCTGCCTCCCTGCCTTGTCTCAGCAGTTGATGCATAGAATCCTTAAGGCTGGAACAGCTCCCTAAACTCAAGTCCAGCCTTTAACCTGGCGCTGCTGTGTTCACCACTAAACCATGTCCCCACATGCCACACAGATGTTTTTTGAACATTCCAGGGATGGTGACTCCACCACTTTCTGGGCAACCTGATCCAATGCCTGACTGCCCTTTCATTAAAAGAATTTTCCCTCATATCTTCTCTAAACCTCCCCTGGAGGAACTTGAAGCCATTTCCTCTCATCCTGTTGCTTCTTACCTAGGAAAAGAGACCAACCCCTACCTGTCTTACAACCTCCTTCAGGTTGTTGTAGAGAGTGATAAGGTCCCCCCTGAGCCTCCACTTCTCCAGACTAAGAGCATGAAGGATATGAGTGATTCTCCAGCCTCTGAAACAGGGCATCACCACTCCTCTGTACTGGTCTCAGGCTTGAAGAGTTTCACTTCAGCAGTCAGAGAACAAACTGTCAGTAGCTGCCGTGCTGTGTTTGGAGCACGGAGGTGCCACTGAAGCCTTTGGCTCCACTGGTGCTCACATGGCTGTTTTCCAGCTCTCGCTGTGGACTCAGACGGAGCCAGTAACTGAATTACGATGCCAAGATGGGGTAAAGCTGCTGGGGGCATTTTAAGTGTTTAATATTCAAACAGCACAGCTCCCTTATCTCCGGGTAGAGCCAGCTGGGTGAGTCCAAACCTCCGCGAGGCATTCATCCATGTTCTCCCACAGTTTGCACATCTGTGCCAAAGTTTAGCAAGCTCTGCCGAGCCCCTGGCACAGCTGCATTGAGTTTACAGGTGCTCAGGCTGAGACTTGAAGCTGTGTCTCCTCGGGACTCAGCTCATGCCTCTTCCCCAGCCCCAGATGGCCAGGGACTTGTGGAAACTTGTGTTGCATCCAAACTGAACCATCCAGGCAGGGAGCTGCGGCATCCCTTATCTAACTGAGGAGCAGTGGAGGAGCCTCAGGTTCTTTTGGGGGGCTTTTTCATGGTTTTTCATAGATCAGGGGTGGAGTCCTGTTTTCTGGGGAGTTGCTGTGTTTGCAGGGTTCCCCTATTGATTGGGGCAGCTGATGTGTGGCAGGTTGTTTCTTTCGGAAGTGATAGCAGGCAGCAGCTGTGTTTGGACACGAGAAGGTTTTACCCCTTGGATCCCAGAGAGTGCCTAGCGAGCAGCAGCAGCAGCTCTATCTCGCTGTGTGGGTGAAGGAGAGGTCTCTTCTCCCTCCCTCCCCGGGGCAGAAGCCAAACCTGCCTCTGCACGCCGGCGTGGAGCTGCTCCCTGTGGGTGTAGCAGCGTTTGTCGGCTGCATGTTACAGCAAATGTTGCCACAGAGGAGATCCCATGGGAGATCCGTGGGGTGTACATGGCCTGAGCCTGACAGCAAGATCTCCATGTGGGGGGAAGCAGGGCTGAGCCCTGGCTCTGGATCCTCTGCAGGTAGCTGCCTCCTGGGTCACACTAATGCTGGTGAGCACCAGGCTCTGAAGGGCAGCTCCTCTCCTCCCTGCTGGCCTCCACCAGGGGTTTTGGGGAAGGAGAGCCAGGCAATGGCCGGGGCTGGCAGCAGCAGGCGCTGGGCAGGAGCTGGAAGCTCTGCAGGAGCCACGGGACAGGCGGCAGACTGATCTTTCAAAGCCGCTTCGTTCCATCAAGAGCCAGCAAAGTGACGCTCCAGAGCAACGTGGTGGCAGCAGGAACGTGGAGAAAGAACTCCAGCTGCCTCCTACAGGTGCAGAGGACACCCCGGGGGGAGCAAGGACCATGGCAGAGAAGGCTGTGCCAGACCTTGCCGAAGGGCTCCAGCTGCTGGGGCCAGGGACTCATCTCCGTGGCTCCATCCGGCAGCAGCCTCCCCGGGCCGGGGCTGCAGGGGCACTGGGGGGCTGCTGCTGCGGGAGCTGCCCCTTCCTCCCGGAGGGACACAGAGTGACGAAGCCCTGCGTCACCGCCGGGCCTGAGGGCTGGGCATCCTCCCCGCTATCTGATGGCACCGCCAGCCCCCGGCTGCAGGCTGTTCCCACATCCCGGCGTCCCGCATCCTGCTCGCAAACATCCCCCGGCAGTTCAAACAAGGGCGGTGTGTGGGTGACGCATGGCAGAGCCGGGCAGGGCGCGGGGCCCGGCCGGGTGCCATCCCTTGGTTCGGAACCGGGGCAGTGCCAGGGGGTCGGATCCACGGCCCGGACGATGGCTGCAGAGATGCTCTGGCCGGGATTGCGAGAACACCCCCGGGGCTCATCCTCGCCAGCCCCCGGGCAATCCAGGGCTGGCACAGCGGGCATCCCTGCCAGGTGCCAGGCTGCTCTGAGCTGAAAGATTATATCTGTATCGCGAGAGTAATTAATGATAATTGCAGGGGTTTTATTGACCGACTAGGACAGGTTCTTCCTGTCTGTTTCTGGAGATATGATAAATGCAAACAGAGTAGAGATCTGGGCAATTTTCCAGCAAAGTCAGGGGGATGAAGGGGGGTCAGCAGTAAGATTTTTATGGTGAGAATCACCTGAGTTGGGCAAACACAGATGCTGATGAACACCAGGCTATAAAGGGCAGCAGTTCCTCTCTCTTCTCTCCCAGTGAGCCGCGACAAGCCGCTATTCCTCACCATCTCCGGACAACAGGTGAGGATGAGGACCCTCACAAGGCAGCTGGGGCCTCGGGATGTTCAGCGCTGGCTCACGGGCAAACAGGAGCTGTTCCTTCCCCCTGGCAGCTCCCGGGGGAGCTGAGCTCTGCCATCGCTGGATGGGGCAGGCTGTGATCATGCATTTTTCAGCCCTGCGTTGACTTTTGTCGCTGCTTCTTTGAGGGGAAGACGAGCTGAGTCTGCAAATCGGCCCCAGTGCCCAGGGATTAGCCCAGATAAAGGGGAACTGCGCTGATGCGGCCGATTTGCCTTCACAGCCTGGGCAACGCTACGAGCTCAGGGCGTGCAAACACCGTCGTGCACGTAGTGCCTGCAACGCCACCGGCCCCGGCTCTGCCCGTGCCACTGTCGCTGCTGCACCACGGCAGGGATGGGGTCCCCCGACCCATGTCCGCGACAGCACTCTCCCATTGTCCCCGCAGAGCAGCTTGGCTCTACCAGATGCCTCCTGCCGAGTCTGGGACTGGTGGGGCCAGGACGATCTGCTGCCAGTGTGGGCTCGGTACTGCGAGCCGTGCCTGAGGCGTGGGGTGCAGGGATGGGGCAGTGAGCTGTGCCGAGGAGCGGAGAGGGAGGCATAGCCTGCTGTCTTCTGCAGGCAGCTCAAGGGGGCCAGGCTCAGCCCACAGCGAGGCAGGTTTGCACTCTCTGGGCACAGGTGGCATCCCCTGTCTCCAAGGGACCTTGTGTGACCTTCCCGAGCCTTTACAGGGAGCAAGGAGGATGGCGGCTGCGGCCAGAATCGCCCTCCTGCTGCTGGGCTGCGTGGGGCTCCTGCACGGAGTCGGTGAGTGCCACGGCTCGGGGGGCAGCTGCTTCTGTAGCGGGGCCAGGAGAGAGCCTCGCTCCTCTCCGGGCTGCGATGCCGGCTGTACCTCATCCCTGCTCTCCCCAAACAGATGGCAGGTACATAAACTACTGCCCCGACGGCTGGTCCTACTACGGGCTCAGCTGCTTCAAGTACTTCGCTGAGCCCCAGACCTGGGAGGAGGCTGAGGTAAGCCCACCGTCGTACCCAGGAGGACAGGGACACCCCCCGTCTCCCTGAGGAGCCCTGGCGCTGACAGCTCTCCCCACAGAGGCAGTGCCAGGACATCAAGAAAGGCGCTCACCTGGCCTGGGTGGAAGATCCATTCGAGGGAATCACCCTGCGAAGAGCCATCTCCTACTACCAGCAAGTGCAGCCCGTCTGGATTGGACTCCAAAAGAAAAACGAGGTGACGTGTGGGCGGCAGGGGTGATGAGGGGCTGGGGAACAGCAGGGCCGTGCCTCTGAACCCCACTCTCCCTGCGTAGAGCCAGGCCTGGCAGTGGACAAGTGGGAATTACTACAATGCCATGACTGGGATGCCTGGGAACGGTGCCCAAGGGGGGAGCTGCGGCATGCTGACCCACGAGAGCAGTGAGTGCCCGGTCCCCGCATCCACCTCCAGTGTCTGGGCTCGGCCAGCATTCCTCTGCCTCCCTCCTCCTCCAGGTCCCATCCCCTTGGAGGGCTGCGGTGGGCACAGCTGGTGCCCATCCTCACCGTGGCCCCCGCCAACCCCTGGCTGTCTCTCCCGCAGGCTTCTCTACGTGGTCCAGTGCCGAGTGCTCCGAGAAGTATCACTACATCTGCAAGTTCTACCCCTTTGACTGAGCACTGCCCCTGGCCCGTGGAGGACCCTGCGCTGGCGATGTTCCTCTCGTGCCACCTCTGCCTCTGTTCCCCCAATTCCTATAAATACACCTATAAAAAAAGAAGCATGCAAGTACTGTGTGAGCTTAGTTCTGGTGCAAAACCCTTGGGCTGCTCCGTCAGAGAGAGAGAGACAGGCTCTGCCACGGCTCCCTGAGCTTCCCAGCTTCCAGGGGCTTCAGCGCTGCCGATGCTGGCAGAGCTGTTTGGGGCTGAGTCCCCAGGAGCTGCGGGACCAGCGGCTCCCCTGGCTCAGCAATTGTGTTTGCTCATACCAGCCCTCGGGTGCCAAATACAACAGATGTACCTGGGGAGCAGGTGTGGGGACAGGAGTGTCCCTAGGATGGGGATGGTGCGTGGAGACCCGTGGCACAGATGTGGGTGGGGATGGGAGCTGTCCTGGATGTGCAGGCATGGGGACAGGTAGTCCCCCAGGTGCAGACAGCTCCACAGAGATCTGGGGGGCTGCAACTCTGCCCCATGGCCATGTTGACAGCCGCGCTGGGACCAAAGGTCTCTTTTGTGTCACTGTTATGTTGCCACAGCCATCACGTGGCTGTTTGCTCTGCGCCTTTGAAGATGGCTCTGCCCCCACCCAGCTCATGGGGTTTTTACCCCCCCAGAGCTGCGGCACGTGTCAGACGTGGACTGCGTCCCGGGCAGCACGGATGGTGCCGGCACCAAAGCCTGGCCGCCCTCTGCTCCCTCCTCGGGGCCGCGGGGGCAGCGGAGAGGCCGCACAGCGCCGTGCTCACTGCGCGGTGACCGCGGCTGTGCCGTGAGCCTGGCACCGGAGCTGCCACTGCCCCGGGGGAGCCGGGACTGCGGGACTGCCCGTCCCGCTGCTCGGCCCCGGCTCCAGCTCCGTGTCCCCAGGCGTTGGGGCACAAGACGGAGACATCTCGCAAGCTCCCCCCTCCGAAGCTCCGCTGCCCCTGTCGTGTTGGCTGGCGCTCGGTGACCTTTGAGCGCCAGGGTCCGGCAGGCTGATAAAGGCCGGGAGGGCTGTGCCGAGCTGCCCACGCAGTTTATAAAAGCACTACGCAAGGCCCATCCCGCTGTCCATCTGTCCGGCCGGCCGTCCCTTCGTCCACGCAGCGGCCAGAGCGAAGATGTTGCGCTGGGTCGGGCGTGCAGCGCGATGCTGGGGGGCGAGGTGGGCACCGCCGGGGCCAGAGCAGGCACCCCGGGGCGCCCAGCATCCCACGGCTTGGCAGAGGGCATGGTGAGCATCCACAGGGATCCCCAGGGGGGACATATATGGAGACATAACCAGGGTAGGGGCGGGGAGCTGGCTGAGCTCTTTAACCTTGCTGAGGAAGCGGAGCCTCTCCCTCCTCCCGGCAGCACTGCCAGGCACAGAGAACCAGCAGGGATTTGGGGTGCTCCCAGCCTGGGCTGCTCGCTGGTGGCATCGCCCCAGGGCCACCCTCTGTCCCCAAGGCTGCCATGAGATTTCTGCCACTCCCTCTGTCCCACAGCCTCTCCAGTGCCGCTGGGACAGGTGCCTGGCCCAAGGACGTGGGCATCCTGGCCCTGGAGGTGTACTTCCCTGCCCAGTATGTGGATCAGGAGGAGCTGGAGCGGTTTGATGGTGTGGAGGCCGGCAAGTACACACGGGGGCTGGGCCAGAAGCAGATGGGCTTCTGCGCCGCCCACGAGGACATCAACTCCCTGTGCCTGACGGTGGTCCAGCGGCTGGTGGAGCGTGGGCGCCTCTCCTGGGATGCCATCGGCCGCCTAGAGGTGGGCACTGAGACCGTCATCGACAAGTCCAAGGCCGTCAAGACCGTCCTCATGCAACTTTTCCATGACTCTGGCAACACTGATGTGGAGGGCATCGACACCACCAACGCCTGCTACGGGGGCACGGCCTCACTCTTCAACGCAGCCTCCTGGGTGGAGTCCAGTGCCTGGGATGGTGAGTGCAGGCAGGGACCATGCCACGGGGCTGGATGCTAGGTGGGTGCCATGGGATAGGGGAAGGAGACAGGAGGTGGCCTGAAACCTGAAGTTACTCCCACTTCAAAGGGAGACAATACACCCTTCAGCCTCTCCATCACCCCTGTTTCTTGCCCATCTTGGTGTGACACCATCTCCAGGAGGGCCATGGGATGTAGGCTCCCACCCACTGATGGCCCTGCCAGCCCCTCTGTCGTCCCTCAGGTCGCTATGCTGTGGTGGTGTGTGGGGACATCGCTGTCTACGCCACGGGGAACGCACGGCCCACGGGAGGTGCCGGAGCCATTGCCATGCTGGTGGGACCCAACGCCCCGCTGGTGCTGGAAAGAGGTTGGTGTCATGAGACCCTGGGGATGGCGAGCTGGTGGGTGCTGTCCCTGGGGGCCATACATGCATGTCCCAGCCCTGGGCAGAGCTGCTGAGCTCCAGCAGCACTGGCTCTGCCAGACCCTGCTGGGTGCTCCAGGGTGCTAGCCAGCCACATCCCTGTGGCACCATGGAGTGACTCAGGGAGGCTGCTGGATTCCAGGGGTGGCATGGCAGGCAGCACCCCTGGGTGTTTGCCACTGAGCTGGGACTTCGAGGTGCTCTCTGACAGCTGGCTCTTCCCATGCCTCCAGGCCTGCGCGGAACCCACATGGAGCACGCCTATGACTTCTACAAGCCAAATCTGTCCTCTGAGTACCCAGTGGTGGACGGGCAGCTCTCCATCCAGTGCTACCTGCGGGCGCTGGACCGCTGCTATGCTGTGTACCGACGGAAGGCGGAGACCCAGTGGAAGCAGGGTAAGTGGCAGCACTCTCGAGGTGCCCCTCACAGCCCCCTGGATACTGATGGCCCCATGTTGCCTCCCAGCTGGCATCCAGAGGCCCTTCACCCTTGATGACTTCAAGTACATCATCTTCCACTCGCCCTTCTGCAAGCTGGTGCAGAAGTCCGTGGGGCGGCTGTTGCTGAACGACTTCTTGGCCTCCCCCAACCCGGACACAGCCTCTGGCCTCTACAAGGGGCTGCAGTCCTTCCGGTGGGTCCCTGTGCTCTGTCCCCCATCGTTCAGCCCAGCCAGGGATGTGCTGGTTTGGGGTTCAAGCTGGTCTCTCTCTGGGCAGCGGTGTGAAGCTGGAGGACACCTACACCAGCAAGGACGTGGAGAAGGCATTCCAGGCAGCCAGCCAGGACATCTTCAACCAGAAGACCAAACCCTCCCTGCTTCTCTCTTCCCGCAATGGCAACATGTACACACCATCCATGTATGGCTGCCTGGCCTCCCTCCTATCCCAGTGAGTCCTCCAAAACACTGGCTTGGGGAGAGGGAGGAGGTCATTTTGGGGAGGGCACTCCCTGGCTGCATAGAGGGGCAGAACTCATCTTCCAGCACTCATCTCCCCCTGCCTCAACAGGGACCTGATGCTTTCATTGCACACAACGTGCAGCATGGATGCATCCTGCTCCATGCCATCTCCCTGCCAGTCTTTTCATCCCAGCTTGCTGGAGCTGGGCCAGTGCATAATGCCCTTCTGTCATCGCCAGGAGGATGAAAACCCGTCGTCATCCCCAGTAGAATGAGTGACCCCATGGGAAAGAAGTCATGGGAACAGACAGGCTCTGAGGGGAACAAAAACCTTGTCCTGGGGCTCCCTGGCACCAACACACTCCAGGGCCGCATTTCCTTGGAAATGTGGCCCCGAGGCCCAAGGATCTGCATGCCTGCAAAGGAGGCAGCCCTCTACACTGCCCCTACAGCCCTATATCCTCATCACCCCTCAGCCCAAATCTCCTCAAACCCCCTAACCTCTCACTGCAGGTGCTCAGCACAGGACCTGGCCGGCTCTCGTATCGGTGCCTTCTCCTATGGCTCAGGACTGGCCGCCAGCATGTTCTCCTTCCGCGTCTCGCAGGATGCAGCCCCAGGTGAGCCCCAGGGAAGAGAGGGACTGGGAAGGGAGGCCAGCCTGAGGCTGTGGGCCCAAGGCTGCCAGCAGTGCCATCTCTCACCCGTTGCCAGGCTCGCCCCTGGACAAGCTGGTCTCCAGCCTGGCTGACCTGCCCGCTCGCCTGGACGCCCGCAAGCGCGTGGCCCCAAAGGACTTCGCCGAGATCATGAAGAAACGTGAGGAAACCCATCACTTGGGTGAGTGGGGTTGGGGGGATGTGACCCTGCCCAGCTGGGAACCCAAAACACCCCTGAGCATCACTGCCCTCTCCCTGCAGCCGACCACGCTCCCCACGGCTCCCAGGCGGATCTCTTTCCCGGAACCTGGTACCTGACACGAGTGGATTCCAAGTACCGCCGCGAATATGCCAGGAAGCCTGTCTAGAGTGGGATCACCAGAGTGGTGAGCCCATTGGGAGGGGGATGCTTTCTTTCCCATTGTCATTCCTGTTCATCCCCACTTCCGGGGTTGGCCTCTGTGGGAAACTTCACTTTGGATGGCAGGGAAATGGTCAGCAGTGATTCGGGCCCCAGAGCTGTTGGAGATGGCATCTTTTGCAAACACCTGGCCAGTGAAGGGCAATAAAGGTGTGGATGGGAGGGGGCAGCAGCCCAACTCTGGCTCCTGGTCTTGAGTGGTCTCCTCCCACCCCAGGTCCCTCCGTCTTAACAACCATCTGGATCACAGCCACTTACAGGATTTATTCCATGGCCACCTGCCCTGTTAGACATGGGAGTATGCTGTGACATTTTAGGGGAGCAAAGTAATCCCCAACCTCCCAGTCCCCAGTTTGGCAGGGACAAGATGGCATTTTCCCCGTGGTGTCATTAAATGGAAACATTCTCATGGCAAAACCCATGGGCAGGAGGGTGCAGGGGATGCAGGGGCTCACAGGAGGGCTCATCCCCCTGGCAGCGCTGCTCTCTGGGCAATGTCCCAGCATGGGACTGTGGCCAGACAGGACCTCAGCAGCCACAGAGACCTTTGCACCCTTCAGCAAACAGCAGCAGGGCCGAGGAGCAGCAGGGGCAAGAGGATGGGGGTTGGGGTTGAGGACAAAGGACTGCACAGACAAGGCACCACATGCTCTCTCCTTCTAGACCCTTTATTGAATGTGGGGCCACCCCAAACCCACTGTGGGGGTCAGAGATGGCCATGTGCAATGCTTCCCCAGCTGGGGGAGGGTCCAGGTGCTGCACCCATGGGGAGAGTCCTTGTCGGCAGTCAGGGTCTAGAGCAGGTGGAGCTGGAAGACTTCTGTGACACGTGGCTTCAGCTCGCCAAGGTTGGACAGGGGGGTTGAGAGCCCCACGACACTCCACTGCTCCCCTGCCACTGTGCTGGAGCTGTGGTAGGACAGGAGCTGGGCCCCTGCCTTGCTCAGCAGCCCTGGAGAGGAGGACAGGAATTAGGGACCACAAGCTGCCCCAGCACCCAGCGGGGAGCTGAGCCTCTGCACATCCCAACACCCTCAGAGGCCCTTGATGCCATTTCTTCCCCCACCCCACGTCCTTTGCTCCACACCACACAACCGCCTGCCCAAACCCCCCTATCCATCCATCTCTCCAGGCAACAGGAGGCTCAGCTCTAGGTCAGCCACAGAGGTTCTCCAGGCTGTCCCTGCAGCTCAGGGCTGCCACAGGGACTCACCGGTCAGCGTGGCCAGAGCACTGGGATCGGAGGCTTTGGCTCTGTAGATAAGGAGAGGGCCGGACAGAGGGGCTGGCTGCTTGAAGGTGGCCCCATTGATCTGCCGCAGGACAGGGGTGCTGCCCTGCACCGTCCCTGTCACCTGGTGTGGGGTGCCCTGCAGGGACACCTGCACCAGACCAGTGCTGCTGTCGGGCTCGGGGGCCACATCAGTGTGGGTGGTTGTGACCTGCCAGAGAGACATGGCCACTCAGTGCCAAGGTCCTGCGTGTGGCTGGGGGTGGGGAAGGGATGTCTTTGGAGGCACCCCAGGGAACACCCAGCCTGAGTGCTACATTAGCAGCCAGGTAGATGCCCCCAGGCTCATGCTGCTTGATGGGAAAGGTGCATCAGGCTGAGGTGCCGAGCCTGGGTGTCCACGCACCTTCAGCCCAGCCTCCTGGGCCAGCAGTGTGGCATTCACCAGGGTCACCTCCTTCTGTGTCCCTCCAGCCAGCATGCCTGCAGCCACGGCAGGCGTCAGGTAGCTGCCAGCCTCCTTCAGGGGTGTCCCTGGGGTGCAGGGAGGAAGCATGGATGAGCCAGCAGCAGAGGTCAGGGCCCCACATGAGTGGCCAATTTGGGGCTGGTCCTTCCACCCACCCAATCCATCCACCCATCCATCCCTGCACACCCCTGGGCTCCAATCCCACCATCAACCACTCTCCTGTCTATGTGCTCTCCTGCCTGCCCATGGGGCTCCCCACACCCAGGCTTACCCAGGGTGCAGACCTGCACGCTACCCTGAACTTGCTTGCCCACTGTGCGCAGCACCGTGCCCAGGGCCCTGGCCAGGGAGATCCATGGCTTGGTCTGGGGTGAAAAGGCTTTGCTGAGAGCCTGCCCATTAACCTGCAGGAGAGAGTGAGCGATGAGAGCCTGCCAGGGATCACACATGGAGCATTGCTCCCAATGCACCCATGGGTTACAGCTGGGAGAACTGAGGCCTGGAGGTCAGGTGCTGGAGGGGGACTCACTACGCCAGTCAGCCCCTTCCCCGTGGCCATGTCCACGATCTGCATGGCGATTTCCTTGCCGCAGCGGCTCTGTGCCTCCCGTGTGCTGGCGCCCAGGTGTGGGCAGGAGATGACGTTGGGGTGGTTCACCAGGTCACGGTCCTTTGGGGGCTCCTGCAGACATAATTCCATCCTGCCATCAGCTCCCAGCAGCCACCTGGGAGCTGGAAGCAGGGGGCTTTTACCCCACCTCCTTTTCAAGGAGAGAAACTGAGAAGGGCTGTTCATGGTCCCAGCCCCACAGGGTTTGCCAGGTTGCCCTGCCCTGGTTTGGGCAAAATTAAGGTGATGCTGAGACAAAGCGAAGCTCAGGGGGTCCCAGCAGCCCCACTCACCTGTGTGAAGACATCGAGGGCGGCCCCACCACACTGCCCTGACTGCAGCGCCCGCAGCAGTGCACCCTCATCCACAATGCCACCGCGGGCACAGTTCACCACCTGCACTCCACGGCGGCACTTGGCAAAGGTGCTGTCATTCAGGAGCCCTGCGGAAGGAGGGCTGTGAGGAGCGGGGGGCTGCCCCAGCTCTCCCCAGCCTCTCCGTGATCATGCCCACTCCATACCTGTGGTGGAGGGCAGCAGCGGCGTGTGCACCGTGATGAAGTCACAGCGGGGCCAGATCTGCTCCAGTGGCAGCTGCTCCACGCCAAAGGTGGCTGAGACATCAGGGGTGATGATGGGGTCGTAGCCTATGGTCTGAGGCAGAGCGGGCACTCACTCTTACAGCCTGGCATGATGGCTCTGGACAGGTCAGGGAGGTCTATGCTCCCCATCACTCCTCCCTGTGCTATCTCCTTACCTTCATGCCAAAAGCCTGCATGCGGGTGGCCACCTCCCTGCCGATGCGCCCCAGCCCCAGCACGGCCAGCGTCTTTCCATTCAGCTCCATGCCCATGTACTGGGGAGCACAGGGACAGTGAGTGAGCACACCCCACGTGGTCACCCACCACCCAGAAGTGCTTCACCTGCCTCCTACCTTCTTACGGTCCCACTTGCCCTCCTTCATGGAGGCAGCTGCCTGTGGGATCTGCCTAAAAAGGAGGCTGGGGTCAGTGTGGGGCAGGGGGCTGTACAGCACACCTCTGTCTGCATCCTGCCTTGTTCTCACCTGGCCAGGCACAGGATCATCCCACAGGTGAGCTCGGCGGCGCTGAGGCTGTTCCCAGTGGGTGTGCTGGGGATGGAGAGTGGTGTCACTGGTGTGTCCCCCGGGTTCACAGGGGTCTGTGCCCCGTGAGGATGGAGATACACAGGGGGGTGCCAGGGGTGCCATGGGTGGGGAGGGCACCCTGTTGAAGCCTCCCCTGCCTCCCCAGGATCGCAGGCACGGACGTCCCCACGCGTCTGCTCTTACTTCATGACCAGGACGCCCTTCCTGGTGGCTGCCTCCACGTCTACATTGTCCACGCCAGTGCCAGCTCTGCCCACCACCTGCAGCCTCTCGGCCGCCTCCAGCACCTCGGCCGTGACTTTGGTGGCCGAGCGGACGATGAGACCATCGCAGTCCTAAGGAGTGACAGACACGGCGAGTGGGACCAGGGCCGGGGCCGGTGGTCCCGGGTGGGTCACGGGATGGGAACAGCCGCTGCCGGGGTCCGGGATCTCCCGTGCGAAACCGGCCGGGCTCTTGCATCAGACGGGAGGCGGGGACCGGTCGAGAGGGTCCGCTGCCACCCGGGACCTCCGGCCTGCAGCTGTGCCCACCCACCCATACACCCACCCACGGGTAGGTGCCTCACCCGGATCTCCCGCAGCAGCTCCTCCTTGCTCAGCCCGGGCTTCTCCTGCACCCGGAGCCCTCCGGCCTGCAGGATCTCCCGGCAGCAGGGGTCCAGGCTGTCGCTGATCAGCACTTTCTGCAGCTTGCCCAGTGCCATGGCGGGAGCGGGCCCGACGGGACGGGGATAGACTGGACGGGACGGGGGTGCCGGCTCTGTCCGCAGGCCGCCGAGAGGCTGCTGCTGCCCCTCCGCCGCGCTAAAAGAGCTGCGAGCGGTGAACGTTTTTCGGGCTCATTGGGTCCCGTCTCCATGATCCCACCTCCTTCCCTTCCCC
>VZRF01006491.1:6525-20465 GCA_013396875.1 Vireo altiloquus
TGAGAGTCTGTGAATATGCAACATGCTGGGACATTTAAAGGAATGTTTTCTGAGCCAAGGTGTGCTCCTGGCAGCGTGCCAAGCACCCAGCCCTTTAACCCTTCGCTTTATTTCTGTCTCCTATTGTCCTTTTATTAAACCTTTTATTAAACCTTTTAAATTTTACCAGAACAGTGAACCTCGTTTTTCACACCTGCTGAGTAACTTCGGTTTGGAAAAATAAAAAAAATCTTTACAAATCAAGTTTCCTGGCTGAAGTGTTTGTGCCGAGGACAGAACCTGATCTCCTGGGCACAGAAATCAGTGGGAGAGGCCTGGTGGAGACCCTGGTGAGTGGGTGGGAGTGGGAGAGCTCAGCCTGCTCCTGCCCCATCCATCCATGGAGACCCCAGAGCCCCCAGCCCCGCTCCAGGGCCCATCCCCTGCTGGATTTATCCCTCGGCACCGAACAGCTGCAGGGTTCACATGCAGCTCTGGCTGCAGCACTGCCTGCTCTGGTGTTGGGGAGGATGACAGATATGTAGGCTTGGCAGGAAGATCTCTGAATGCAGAAACTGAGAATGAGGTAGAAATGAAAGCAAGTTTTGATACAGAGCAGGAGATATTTTGCTGAACCAGCAGTTACTGGGTGACTGAGAAGGCAAAGGTTGGAAGTGAGTTAGAATGAGATTTTTTATGCCAAGAACAAAGGTATGTGACTACAAACAAAGACATGTTTTTTACCACGTAAATTGGTCTCAAGAAGAGCACAAGTAAGTAAAAGACATGTTCTTACCAAGCAGAAGAGATATCAGCAGGCAAACAGAGAAATGGTGATGTGGCAAGTAGAAAAAAGATCTAAAGATTCTCCCTTGTAAGTTTGAATTGTAACACATTTACTCTTGTGATTGGGCAATAATGAGTATCTGGACAATAATGACAATAATATGGTAATGACAGTAGTGGTGATGGGCTAGAGGCAAATGTAAAGGTGTTGTGTGTGTGATGCTGATTGGGTGTCATGTATGGAGGCACTCAGCAAAGAAAAGTATAGAATGTCTTGTAACTTGAGCAGAAAGGAGCTTCAGGTGTTCCTTTAAGCTGCAGCTGTGCAGTTTGGAGGTCTGGCTCTGAACACCACACCCTGCACTGCTGTAACTCTGCACAGGCAATAAAACAGCATTTTTGAAGAGCCTCCTGAACTCCAAACATCCTTCGTCCACTTTTCCTCTCCAGGCTGGGAGGTTTGGAGGAGAACTGCAAATCACCTTGGGCCTCCTGGGTGTCCCAGTGCAGGCAGACATTCCCAGCCTGGCCCCAGGGGGAGAGGAGCCCTCCTTCCCCAGCCAGAGCCCCTCTGCTCCTCTCAGCTCCCTGAGACAGGACAGGAGCCCTCCTTCCCCACCCGGAGCCCCTCTGCTCCTCTCAACTCCCTGATCCATCTCCTCCTGCTTTGAGCTGTTTGGGATGAGAGCTTTCCTCCCCAGGCTCCTGCAGTGAAGCTCACACACATCTTTAAGCACATGTGGAGGAAAGCCTTGAGCACTGCAATTCACCCAAATCGTCAAAACTCCTTTTATTTTTACGTTAAATGTTTTTCTTTATGAAAGGAATAAAAGAACTCCAACAATCACAATGAAATAAGAAAGGGAATGCCTAGAGCTAACTAAAATATAAAATCATATTCATCACATCATAATATTTTACATTTTGCTCGTTGTTTTATGTGGATTAAAAACCACTTGAACCAGAATGTAACAACAGCAAGGAAAGCTGCAGAGGAGGAAGAGGAGAAGGAAGGTGCAGGCCAAGGGCTGGGACAGCAAGGAGCCAGAATTGCTCAGAATCCTGGAATGTTTTCAGCAGGAAGGGACCTGAAATCCCACCCAGGCCCCCCCCTGCCATGGCAGGGACCCCTCCCACTGTGCCAGGCTGCTCCCAATGTCCAGCCTGGCCTTGGGCACTGCCAGGGATCCAGGGGCAGCCACAGCTGCTCTGGCAATTCCATCCCAGCCCTGAGCCACCCTCCCAGGGAACAATTCCTTCCCAATCTCCCATCCAGCCCTGCCCTGGGGCACTGGGAAGCCATTCCCTGGCTCCTGTCCCTCCATGCCTTGTCCCCAGTCCCTCTCCAGCTCTCCTGGAGCCCCTTCAGGCCCTGCAAGGAGCTCTGAGCTCTCCCTGGAGCCTTCTCCTCTCCAGGTGAGCACCCCCAGCTCTCCCAGCCTGGCTCCCCTCCCAGCCCAGGCAATCCCTGCTCCCAGGGCTGGGGGTTGGACTGAGGCAGAGAAAGTGGAATGAGTGACCTGGGCAAGCTGGAGATCCTTCCTGCCCTGGGAGGCTCCAGCCCAGGACAAAAGCCCTCCCTGGGCTGTGTTAGCCCCGTGTGCTGTGTGAGGGGCACAGCGGAACCGGGGCTGCCTTGACAGATCCCTCCAGGCCCTGAGCATCCCCAGGCGCAGCAGCACCGAATGGGAAATGCTCTCTGCAGTTCCCAAGGTGTTGATATCTTAGGTTTGAACTTTTCTCTGTTCCCAGCCCTGCAGTGCCCAGTGTAACTCTGCAGGTCCCTGGAGCTCGTTCAGTGCTGTTCTCTCATGCTCACACTGACATAACAAAGCCTCTCCAGCTCACTCTCCAAGGACACCCAGACCCTCCTGGGCCCAACAACTGCAAACCTTCATCTTGGGGAGAGAAAGGGGGGCAAGCTTGGGCAAATTCCATCCTTGCCTGGCTTCTGCTTGGGCAATTGATGCTGATATCAAAGTGGGAAGAACTCGGGAGCTGGCATTGTCCATGTTGGGATGCACTGAGGCAGGAGCCTCTGGAGCCCAGAGTGTGACCTCTGAAGGCCTTTCCAATCAATCCCTCCTTTATTCCTTTATTCCTATCTGGTCTCTGTTTTTAGGGAGCCATTTAAGGCATTAGTGTCTTCCCTCAAATTACTGCTAAAATCCCAACCTCTCTGTGGGATTTGTTGTGAGGCTCCTTGATGTTTTTTCCCTCTGCAGAGGAAGGGAATGAGCAAAGCAGATCCCGGTGCTGAGCAGGAGCTCAGGGAGCCAGGCTGGAGGTTTGCAGAGCTGCGCAGTCACTGTGAGCTGAGGAAGGCGAGTCCCACCCCTGGCAGGTTCCATGTCCTCTCCTGCATAAAATCCAACATGACATTTACCACTCTCCTAAAATGCTTTGTGATAAATTTCCAGATGCTCCCAAAGAACACTCTGAATTATCCATATGCCATTTTCCACACGTGGCACAAAGGCCCTGCACGGTTTTATCTCCTGGAGCAAAGTCGGAGCGACTCCTGCTGGGGTTGGGCTGCGTGGGGTGGCACAAACTCTGCTGGCCCTCAATGCCACCGTGCAGCTCCTGCTGCCAGAGCTGTGCCAGCACGGGGCTGGCATTAATTACTCATTAACCCCTTCCTGCTGGGCAAGCACCAACACAAATGCACCAGGAGTGATGCCTTTCTCTGGTCTTAAAATTAAAACCAAAACACAGTTTATGGGGAAAAGGGGTTTTTACCTCAGGATTTATTTCAGGATCCTAGGATGCAGCACTTGGTCCGGGTGGAATGCCCCAAAAATGCATGGACACTGTCACACCGAAATACACACAATTCTAGGCCTTGCAAAATTAACATATTTATCAAAGATTCCCCAGTGAGAGGCTGGAGTGAAGCCCTCGTTGTGAGGAACCTTCCCCCTGGCTGGGCCTGTCTGAGGTTCCAAAATGTGTTCTGGAGAGGCCCTTGGTGTCTGGGGCTCCCAGGATGTTTGCTCTCCTGGTTTAACGGTGCCGTGGGGCTGAGCTGAGTTATCAGCCTTGGGAAGTCACAGTGTGTGGGCAAAAAGCACTGAGAATGCATCAAACTATAAAAGGTGTGTGAGAGGGCTATGAAAGAAAAGCAAAAATCATTCTGGCCTCAGGAGCTGCACCTGGGACAGGTTAAGTGATCCCCAGGCTGTGTTTTTCCATCTCAGTGGGCTCTCCCCAAGCAATCAGAGCTGCTCAGTGCCGTGGGATCCTCTCCCCCTCCTCAGACACGACTGCACAGAGGCCTCACCACTGCTCTGCCGAGCCAGCAGCCCCCACAGGGAAGGGATTTGTGCTTCTGCTCCTTCCAGGTCAGCCTGAGTTCTGTCACCTCCCCCTGCCCCTCAGGAGCTGGGGTGGGTCAGGGTCCCACTGGGCACTCACCCAGGCAGGGATGTTCTGCTGCCCCTGTGCCCACGTGTGTTGTGTTACGGGGCCTGGTCAGGGCCATTACAACAAAAGAAGTTTTGTTCTCAGAATCACCAGAAGGCAAAGATCTTCTTTATTTCATGCAAAGGCAAAGAGATCTCAGAGAGACTCTGCTTCCCAGACGTGGATGCTTCTTCTCGCATTGCCAGGAGCAGTGTAAAGAACAGCTACACTTGGCCAGTTACAGAGCAACAAGTCAGGAATAACAAAGTGCACCAAACACCAGCTGTGACATAAAGTTTACCAAAACATGAGGTGGTTTGCACAAATTGCTCTTGGTTCTTAGCCCTGCTCCTGAGAAAGCAACTGCTTCTGACGAACAGACTGAGAGTTGGAAAATTTCTTTCTGACCACTTGTCAGAATCCACAAGGGCAGGCCACAAAGAGCAAGGAAAGGAGACAAAATGAGAACTGGAAATGAAATTTTTCTTCATCCATCGCTGCTGGAGGAGGCTGGAGCAACGAGCCCAAGGTGCTTTTCCTGTCCCTCGTCTCCATCTCAGTCCCACACACGGAAGATGAATATGTAGCATTTTCTGTTTGTGCTGCTGAAACGCCCATGAAACGCCCATTAAACGCCAGCAGGGGAAAACCAGGCATGAACACCCACTCCCCTCCGAGCCTGGGAGAGGGAAGGAGCATCCCTCCTGCTGGAGAGGGAGCTGGAGGGGCTGGAAGGGGCTGGAAGGGCCCGAGATCAGCACCAGAGGGGCCAGTTTGATTTTGTCTCTGCAGCCTTGGGAAGGGACCTGCTGGACAAGGGTTATCCCACCTGGATGAGGTGAGATGGATCCTCTTGGATCCTCAGCCAGCGGTGGGAGACAATCTCCCTCTGGAATCACCCAGGACGCTGCACTTGGAGGCTCTTTGGGGATCCAGCCTTGGTTGTCCCCACCCTGTCCCCCTCAAAAAGGCCTCGAGAGCCCCTGCAGCCAGCAGGAGCTGTCTCCAGGCCCAGATCCCGAGGGTCTCCAGGCCCAGATCCGAGGGTCTCCAGCCCCAGATCTGAGGGTCTCCAGCCCCAGATCCAAGGGTTTCCAGCCCCAATTCCCGAGGGTCTCCAGCCCCAATTCCCGAGGGTCTCCAGCCCCACACCTGGTCTGATAAGCCAGGCTCTGTAATGCCGGGATCAGATAAATTGGGCTCTGTAATGCCGGGGCTCGGTAAAGCCGGGCTCGGTAAAGCCGGGTTTGCAGGCCGGGCCGGGGCAGGTTGGGGTCCCTGTGGTGCTGGGGCTCAGTAAAGCCGGGCTCAGTAAAGCTGGGCTCAGTAAAGCCGGGTTTGCAGGCTGGGGCAGCCTGGGGTCCGTGTGGTGCTGGCTGTTCCCCACCTGAGGATGTCACCGTGTGCGGCACAGGCCACCAAACACACCGCGCCCCTCCCAAAAGGACAGCCAGGCAGGAATTCCGCGGCCCCAGCTGCCAGATCGTCTTTAATCCATCTTTAATCCCGCCCCAGAGCCGCCGGATTGCCGAGATCTTGGGGCTGGGGTGCTCCCCAAAGCCGGGAGGGGCACAGGGATAAGAGCTGAGATCCCTGCAGCAGCGAGCAGCGACCTTTAACAGCTCGGGCTGTGTCTGGGGGGTTTCACCCCTGCCCGCAGAGGCGTGGCCGTGGGATGGGGATTTTGGAATACTCTGGAATTGCTGGAGTTGTGCTGGGATCAATCCCTGCTCGGGGACTGTGATCATCTCCATAAACAGGGGAGGGGAGCGGAGGAGGCACAAAAGGAGTTGCTGGAGGTGGCCCTGGAGCGAGTGGGTGGCAGGGAGGGGACAGGGAGGGGACAGGGAGGGGACACGAGGGCCCCACCGGCCTCTCCCTGCTGGATGCACGGCACATGCCGATTTCAATCTCCCACCTGTGATGCAGCAGGGAAGGATTTCGGGCTGGCTGGGGACCGGAGGAGGTGTTTAAGAACCATCTCGAGTGACTTTTCAGCCTGACACAGCAAAGATTTAACACCGCACCAGACCCCCCTGGGGGCACCCATAAAACTGCACAGCCAGTTCCTCGTCAGGAAAAAGAATGAAATCTTTAATGGGGGCCATGCTTCTGTTCTTCCTCACGGGAGACTGGGGCCCTATCTGGGAAGCTGCTCTTTAACTGGAGATGTAAATTTAAGGTTTATTTCCAGCAGGAAGAGATGCATCCCTGTGGGAACTGGCTGGAAGCGCGGCAGTTCTGCAGGGAGGGAGGGAGGGAGGGAAGGATCAGCCCCAAACCCTGCCTGAATTGCCCCAAACCCTGCTGTTCCCCTGCCCCAGCCTGGGACAGGGCACAGGACAGCGAGGCTGACCCCAGAGCCAGCAGCAGGGCCCAGGAAGGCTGCAGGGCACGGAGGGTGCATGGTCAGCAGCTGCACATTTCCCTGGCACTGATGAACAGGGGCTGGACCTGGCACACCTGGGACAGCTGGAACATCATTAAACCTAAATTACCCAGGTTTTATTTATTATTTGTGGACTGTGACGCACACAAATAATATAAAATGCAGCCTTTCAGCCAAGGTGCTTTCTGAGCAGAATGATGGCTTTGTTTCCTTGGGTCATTTATGAACCACGAGTAAAATCCAGGAAGCTCCGTTTGCAGCAGGACATGGAGGAGGCAGCGCTGGGAGAGCCACAGGCAGCAGAATCCCACAGATTCACCAAAATCCCCCACGCTGTTCCCTCCCAAAACACGGATGGGTTCCACACAGCTCCTTTGAGCTCAGATCCACACATTTCATCACCTGTGGCCCAGGAAACTTTTGGCATTTGCATCCAGCCTAAGTCAGGGACTCTCAAATGTGCTGCCAGCTCCCTACTCTGCCTCTCAACCACGGACCCAGAAGGTGATGGGAGAACCAACGTTAATTCCTAATAGCATCTGGGATGTGTCATCACTGAGAAAGGAACAGCTTTACCAAACAAAAGAAGGGAAAAACACCAAAAAAGAAGAAGTTGGAGCTGCTGAAAACCAGCTTTACCTCTGAACTCCTGAAAATTGTCCAAACCATGACAGAAAGGAGCTGGACCAGAGCAGTTGTTTGCTTCTGCTGAACAACCATTCCCACACAAGGAGGAGTTTTATGATTAATTGCATGATGTGGCTTCTGTACAGGAATTTTTCCCAGTCTTTGCTCAAATGCAGATTTTTGGATGTGGGGAGAAGAAATCAGCGTTCCTTCCCTTCCCTGCCTTGGGGGCACCACAGCGAGGGAGGGTTTTTTAGGAAGAGTAAACGCAGAACAGGCAGTGAGAGGCTGCTGGGCAGGTGCTGCTTGCTGACATTTGGGGTTGGGATGCTGCTCTGGGATAGATTCCCTCATTTCATCCCTCCTGGGACGAGCCTGGGCAGTAACCCTGGAGCTGGAGAGCTTTCCTGCATCCTCCTCCTCGCTGAGGGCACGGGGACAGCAGCAGGGTCAGTGCTATCCATGCCCTGGGCCCCATTCCTGTCACGGAGGAGGTCTTCTTCTTTGGACCCTGACTCCTGGCCAGGCTGTGTTCCTTATTTCAGTGTCCCATGTCCTGAAAAGATGAAATGAAGCTTCTTTCTGCTGTTTCAGAACTTGTTTATTTCTTGTTCTTATCAAAGTTCGGGAGGCACAGACTGTGCTGTGACCTCCAGGAACACGAGGGCAGAATGACAATGGCTACCCAAAGCAGGTAGCTTTTATATCTATTATCAACCACTTAGAAAACTTTACCTATCTTATTTTGTTCCCAAAACCAGTGAATATCAACCTCACTGACATGTCTCCTCTACACTAAATTCTATCTACCAATTAACAAACCACAGGAACTCATGTCAGAGGGAAAAGGAAGAGAAGGAGGAGAGAGAAGAAGATGAAGAAGAAGCCAACAGCCTAGAATCTCCATGTTGGCTCTATATAATATATATAGCAAAACCTAAACACTCCAACTCCACACTCTGTGCTGCACTAAACAACATCTCCTCATTCCTTTGGTGCTCTCAGCTCACCCAGAATTGGGGGTAAATGCTCCCACGAGCTTGGTTCGCAGGCCAAGCCTTTTTTGTGGTGCTCTGAGGGTAAAACAAACAACCAGAGGAGCAGGAAAAGTTCCCAGGCTTTTCCTAGATTCTAACAATTCCCATGGGAATAATAATGGGAATAATAATGGGAATAATGATGGGAACAATGGGTTGCTCCTGCTGGAGCCCATCCCAGCGAGGCAGAGAGGGAGCCCTGGCCAGGAGCTGCTGTTTGCTGTCCCCTGCCCTGCCCTGGTGACCACCCTGGAGGAGCTCCAGCAGGAAGGGCCCAGCCAGGGCAGAGCTGGAAACGTTGGGGTTAAAAGATGGAACAAGGGAACGAAGGAAGCGGAAAATTGGATGAACAAGGGGAAGGAACAACGTGACACCAGCCGCGATGGATGTGGCCCTGTTAACCCCTATCAATAATTGATGGCCAAGAACATGGATTTTCTATTATTCTGATGAGACCAGCTCTGTTGCTGATATGTTCCTTGGTACCAAAAATTACTCAAGCATTAAAAATTACTAAAATGCTTTTTTTCATCCCTTTTAGGGACAGACCCTCTGCATTTTCCTCTCCCTCATCCCACGGAAGCATCCCAGAGTGGCTGAATTTTCAGGCAAATGTGCACAAAAGACAACCTGGAGAGAGCCTTGAGTGCTCCTGGCACGGGGAGGCTCCTCTGAGGGCCCTGAGAGCTCACCCAGAGCCACCCCTGCCCTGGCAGGGCCCCCTCCCACTGCCCCAGGCTGCTCCCAATGTCCAGCCTGGCCTTGGGCACTGCCAGGGATCCAGGGGCCGCCACAGCTGCTCTGGCAATTCCATCCCAGCCCTGAGCCACCCTCCCAGGGAACAATTCCTTCCCAATCTCCCATCCAGCCCTGCCCTGGGGCACTGGGAAGCCATCGGTCACTGGGACAGTGGAGATGGGGCTGGGGGTGGTCGTCCCCAAAGACCCAGGGAGGGAGAACACTGGGGCTCCCAAAAACAGAAAATGCATCAAGAGAGCCTGAAGGAAAAAACCTCACCTGCAAGGGGAGTGGAGGAGCTCAGACTCATGGCCGGGAGCAGCCTCACCAACCCTCCCACCCGGGATGGTTCTGGGATGTGCTCTGGGGCTGGGACTGGTCCCATCCCACTGCAGGACCTGTGATGCCTNCTCCTTTATTCCTTTATTCCTGCCTGGTCTCTGTTCCTAGGGAGCCATTTAAGGCATCACCTGAGGGTGCCCACCCAGAGCCAGCAGAGCACCAGGACCTGCCAGGCTCTCTGGAACCTCAGCCACCCACAGCCTGCCTGGAAATAAATCAGCTCTGGGGCAGCTTTGCCACCTTCCCAAGGCTCATTTTGGTCGTGTTTTCTATCAGGAGTGTAACCACTTGAATTTATGCAGATTATGCACTCCTGCCAGGTGTTTATTTCATACGATTCTCTTCCCTCCTGCTACGCTGTGAAAGAAAAATTGGGCAATATTTGCTAATGAGGCAAGCGGGATCTTTCCAGGCCCCTTTAACTTACTCGGAATAAAATATATTTTTAAAAAATTGCTGACCCTTTAAACCTCAGTGTTAGCTTATCTTGGGGACACGTTTCTTAGTCAGCAAAAGGCCTTTCCTGCAGGAGTTATTTGTAATTCGTTAGCACTGGAGTAATGGCCACACTCTTAAATAATTCCTGTGCTTATAAAAGACCATCTGGCACATATGCTGAGAGCCCTACACTGCTCTGGTGTAAATCAGGAGAGATCCACGGAGCTGGAGGAGTTCTGGAGGCTTTAGACCCTCCTGCCATGCTAGGCTGGCCCAGAGCTCCTCTCCAAGGCTTTGTGTTCCTGGTTTTACAGGATCAGCTCCTCCGTCCCAGCTCAGCTCCAGGCTGGTCCCGGGGCAGGGATGAGCTCGGCCAGGGCAGGTGCATGGAAATTCATGAAAGATTTTTCTGACATCTCCTGGTCCAGGAGAAAAACTTTTCTTACTGCCCCGGTTTGAGACAAATTCGGAGGAGGAAATATCCCCTGATGGAAAGCAGGCCCCTCCTCCCCACCAGGTTGTCCCCGGAGGAAATTGAAAGGGAAAAAACAAAAAGAAAAAACTATTTATTTAACAAAACAACAAAACACACAGGAAAAGGACAATAATGCTAGACAAATAAATTGCTATCTGTGAGAGAAGAAAAAAACCTGAAACCAAGTCCTCCTGAGTGTGGCCTCTCTCCTCCCGGAGTTGGAAAGGCTTCCGTCCAGGGAAAATCCCCCTGCAGGCTGGGGAAACACCTCCCAGTGAAGCTCTGATGTTCTGATGTTCCAAGTCCAGAAGAGGAAAAAAGAAGAAAACAAAGTGCCAGAGAGGAAGAAAAAAAAAAAAGGAGAAAAACTCTGTCTCTTGTCTCTTGAAAGGAGCAGCACTGAGAGCCGGCAGGAACCAACCTAAAGGAAAAAAAAAGTGCCTCCTCCCTGTCTCTGTAACCTTGAAGTTCAAAAACAGCACAGAGTTGTCTGGGCTGGGTGGTTTGTTCTTCTCTCCCCTCTCAGGCTCCGTTTAAAGACATAGAAAGGCATAAAATTCACTTTTCTGGGCATGGGCAGACAATATAGGATAAACCATCAAAGGATAAACTCCAAGACAAAAGTCACTCCAAGACACTTACACAGTAGCAAAAACAGTAAATAAAAACAAGTTGATAAGAACACTTGTTATGAATACTTTCTTTGTAGTTTCTCAGAATGTTCCTTTGACCAATGGAAAACTGTACCTTACCTTTTTTCTCACACAGTTCTAGACAGAGACTCACTGCACAGATCTCGAGAGAAAGAGATCTCTCTTTGCTTTTTGCTTTTACCTTTGCATGAATACAACAATTAACCTTCTGATAATTCTGAGGATAAAGTCTCTTTCGTCGCTCTGGCCCTGGTAAGGGCCACATAATTACAACAGAGGTGCAGCTCCCTGGGCTGTGTTTATGTTTTATCCTGGTTTTGTGTCCCCATGAGCACCAGGTCCTCTGTGCCGAGCCCTAAAACCTGCCAGGAAATTCCCAGTGTGAGAGAGGGGAAGGAAAAGCTCTGGTTTTGAAGCCACCCCAAGTTGAGCTCAAGGCTTTTGCTTAAGCACAGGGATGGATTTACATCTGGCAAAGGAGACTTGCCGGGGTTATATCCCACTTTTACTCCCCTCCCCCCTTTAGAAAAAGGAAAATGAAGCGAGAGGCCAGAGGGATGTGCAGGACAGCGAGGTGTCCTCACAGGCGGTGAGGAAACGCAGAGCTCCCGGAGCCAGCCCCGGTTAGAAACACTTCCCACTCACAGACCCTGTCTGGAACATCTCCAGCCTGCTCTGGAGCCCTGGGCTGTACCAGGACAGACCCAAGCAGGCAGAGATGGGCTCGAGGCAGCCAGCGGCAGCTCTGGGGCTGCGCTCAGCTCCCTCCCCTGCCCGGGGATGCCGAACCGTCCCGGGAGCCTTCCCGGGACCGAACACCTCCAGCCCCTCCCGGTTCCAGCCCCTCCCGGCTCCAGCCCCGGGCTCGCTGCTCCCCAGCTGCCGCAGGAAGGTGAGAACAGTCCTCGTGTTCCTGGGGCTCCTCCATTGCCTCCGTGGAGCCCCAGGAAAAGCCAATCCCTGCTCCAGGCTGGGATAACCTCTGGGCAGGGCAGAGCGAGGTTCCACCAGGGCAGAGCGAGGAGCTTCCACCAGGGCAGAGCTGGATTCCGTCAGGGCAGAGAGAGATTCCACCAGGGCAGAGAGAGGAGATGCCATAAGGGCAGAGCGAGGAGGTTCCACCCAGGCAGAGCCAGATTCCGTCAGGGCTTTTCTCCGTAACAAAACCCGGCGGCAGCGAGAGCTCGGCGCCCTGGAGGCTCAGCACGGGCGGCACATGATGGCCCCAGGCTTGGGTGGAATCAGGTCCTTTCCGCTGTTCTTCACAGGTATCTGACACCCCAAGCCCGGTTTGTTCCGTCTGCCTCGGTGCCTCCTCCGGGCTCAGCGCACCAGCCCAGCTCGGGGTGCTTTGTGTGCTGCCCAAGCACTGCCCCACGCATCTCCCCCACGCATCTCAAAAACAGAGCCTTTGGCAACAAAGGCTTCCCAATCGATCTGTTCGAACGGGATTCCTGGGCTGGATGCAGCTCTGCAGGAGCTGACCCCATCCCCGTCCCCGTCCCCAGCCCCAGCAGTGGTTTCGGGGCTTTTGGAGCTGCGGTTCTCCTTCCCCGCGGCGCAGAAGGGGCAGCTCCGGGGTTTCGGTTCCTGCTGGGTCCCAGCACTGCCCGGAGGTTCGGACTGCTCCGTGCAGGAGCAATCCTGGGCTGCCTGAACTCCCTGCTCCGTGCAGGAGCAATCCTGGGCTGTCTGAACTCCCTGCTCCGTGCAGGAGCAATCCTGGGCTGCCTGAACTCCCTGCTCCGTACAAGTGCAATCCTGGGCTGCCTGAACTCCCTGCTCCGTGCAGGAGCAATCCTGGGCTGCCTGAACTCCCTGCTCCGTGCAGGAGCAATCCTGGGCTGCCTGAACTCCCTGCTCCGTACAAGTGCAATCCTGGGCTGTCTGAACTCCCTGCTCCGTGCAGGAGCAATCCTGGGCTGCCTGAACTCCCTGCTCCCTGCAGGAGCAATCCTGGGCTGCCTGAGCTCCCTGCTCCGTGCAGGAGCAATCCCGGGCTGCCTGAACTCCCTCCCCGGCTCCCGGCAGTGCTGCAGGACTCCCACCCTCACAGCTTTCGGAACTATTTTTGGAAAAGCATTTTCTCTTTCTAGTCCTGTGCTTACTTGAAATTTTTAGGACTCGGAAAATGGCCAGGCTGAGTTGGAGCCCCGCAGACTGCTCTGCACCGCCGAGTGCTGAGCTGGCCCCGTTTGGCACCTGGGAAACCCTCGGCCCCCAGCCCAGAGCAGCCCCATCCCCAAACCAAGCCTCTGCCACGGCCCCAGCGAGGGCATCTCCCGCGGGTGGGCACAGCCAGGCAGCTCCTGGGCTCAGGACATGGCACCTCGAGGTGAGGCAGGACCCTGAGAGGGAATGTGGGGAGGGAAGGCAAAGACAGAGGGAAGGGAGAGGGAGGGAAGAGATGAAACTCTGCATTTCTGTGGCACCAAGTTCGAGTGGATTCTGACCCAAATTAATAATTGTTAATGGCAACAATGAACAGCTAGTGACGCCAGAGTTTTTTTTTCTTCTTTTTTTCTAGCAGGAGTGGGAGCAGGGCAAGGGGAAGGTGAGCAGGAAGCAAAACAAGGGAGTTGAGCAGCAGGAGGTGAGCAAAGCCCTGGCGGTGGCAATAAAGGCTCCCAGCCCGGTGATGGATCGGGGCTCTCTCTGCCGTCTCCGGGCATTCCGAGGCGTTGGCATTCACGGGAGGTGCAGAGCAGCCTCTGGACACGGGAGAAGAACAAATCCATGGCAGCTCCTGCTGGCACTGAGAGCTCCCAGCCCCAGCACTGGTCCTGGGGGCTTTGTGCCCACCGAGCCTGGCTGCCCTGCACAGCTCCCTGCCCCGCACAGCTCCCTGCCCTGCACAGCTCCTGTCCCGCACAGCTCTGTGCCCAGCACAGCTCCGTGCCCAGCACAGCTCCCTGCCCTGCACCTTTCCCTGCCCCGCACAGCTCCGTGCCCCGCACAGCTCCCTGCCCTGCACCTTTCCCTGCCCCGCACAGCTCCGTGCCCCGCACAGCTCCCTGCCCCGCACATTTCCCTGCCCCGCACAGCTCCGTGCCCCGCACAGCTCCCTGCCC
>VZRF01006491.1:22697-33537 GCA_013396875.1 Vireo altiloquus
GGACAAGGACAAGGACAAGGACAGGACAGGAGCTGCAGGCTGGCTGTGCCCGCAGTGGGTGTGGAGCCCTGGACTGTGTAGGTGTGCACAGGAGCAGCAATCCCCGAGTGACTCCCAGGGAGTCCTTCCCCAGGCCCTGGCAGAGTCAGGACCCCCCTGTGCCATCGCAGGCAGGTTCCCTGGGGCTCTGGTGCCCCTCAGACAGCAGCTCTCACAGCAGACAGGAGGAGCTGTGCAAAGCTGCTCTGCATGAAGCCTCCCCAAGGTCTCCGGCTCTGCATGGGCTCCTCTGTTTATTTTTGGGTTGTTTTGCAGAGCTAACCCAAACACACAGGCCTGTTCCGGCACTCCGTGGCTTGCCTGACAGTAATCCATCTCATCCCAGCCAGGAGCAGCAGGAACAGCTCCTGTCACTACCAAGAACGAGAAAATAAAATCAGCTGAAAATTTCTCTGAGTCAATTTCTCAGCTCCAAACACGGTGAACAAAATGCCACCAGTGATTTTCCCTTTGTAATTAGGTTTGCAAAGGTTGACTGGCAAGGAATTAAAACATGGAAGCATTTAAAATATCAGTGAGTTCTGGCATCCTGAGTAATGTGACATTTATATGATAATTTGGCAATTAAATATGCAAGCAAGGATGGTTTTTCTTTTCAAACACGGCAGTACAACACTTCCACAAAGCCCCTTCCAGCACTTCACAGGTTCAACTTCTTGCTCCAGTGGAAAAATGTTATTTGCAGCATGTGGGCAGGGGCCACTTTGATGCCTTAAATGGCTTCCTAAAAACAGAGACCAGGCAGGAATAAAGGAATAAAGGAGGGATTGATTGGAAAGGCCTTCAGAGGTCACACTCTGGGCTCCAGAGGCTCCTGCCTCAGTGCATCCCAAAATGGACAATGCCAGCTCCCGAGTTCTTCCCACTTTGATATCAGCATCAATTGCCCAAGCAGAAGCCAGGCAAGGATGGAATTTGCCCAAGCTTGCCCCCCTGTCCCCAAGATGAAGGTTTGCAGTTGTTGGGCCCAGGAGGGTCTGGGTGTCCTTGGAGAGCGAGCTGGAGAGGCTTTGTTATGTCAGTGTGAGCATGAGAGAACAGCACTGAACGAGCTCCAGGGAGCTGCAGAGTCACACTGGGCACTGCAGGGCTGGGAACAGAGAAAAGTTCAACCCTAAGGCATCAACTTGCAGCAGAGCAGAGGCAGTGGTGCCTCCCCAGAGCACCCTTGGGGTCACCACGGGCAGGGTCTGGCTCTGCTCCCCTTTGGGGATTGCCCCTGGCTCCAACCCATGGAGCTGCAGCGATGAAATCTCTGTCCCAGCCACACAAACGAGCCCAGGGAAGCTNGAGGCAGAGCAGAGGCAGTGGTGCCTCCCCCAGAGCACCCTTGGGGTCACCACAGGCAGGGTCTGGCTCTGCTCCCCTTTGGGGATTGCCCCTGGCTCCAACCCACGGAGCTGCAGCGATGAAATCTCTGTCCCAGCCACACAAACGAGCCTGGGGAAGCTGGGGCTGCTCAGCCTGGAGAAGAGGAGATTGTGTGGAGACCTCAGAGCCCTTCCAGGGTCCAAAGGAGCTCCAGGGAAGCCAAAGAGGGACTCTTGGTCAGGAACCGGAGTGACAGGATGGGGGAATGGGGTCAAACTAAAATTGGGGAAATATAGGTGGGAGATTGGGAAGGAATTGTTCCCTGGCAGGGTGGCTCAGGGCTGGGATGGAACTGCCAGAGCAGCTGTGGCTGCCCCTGGATCCCTGGCAGTGCCCAAGGCCAGGCTGGACATTGGGGCTGGGAGTAGCCTGGGACAGCGGGAGGGGTCCCTGCCAGGGCAGGGGTGGCTCTGGGTGGGATTTCAGGTCCCTTCCTGCCCAAGCCAAACTAGGATCCTACAGCTGGACAAGACCCCCAGAAGGAGGAGGGGGATGAGGTGAAGCAGACGAGGGTCTCTCTCCACCCAGACCCCCCCACACCATCCCGTCCTTCCCGAGCATCTCGGCAGCTCCCTTCCCGAGCTGATGAATAATTTGGAGGGCCTCAGCCATTATTAAATAATAAAGATTCTTTTCCTTGCAGAAATAATTGAAGCATCAGAGCTGAGAAATTGAGGTCGCCCTGAGCTCTGCCCCCTCCGCTGCTCCCCCCAGACCCTGGGCCCTGCTTGGCTTGGGGGAGAGGGAGGAGCTGGAGCCACAGAGCGTCCCCAGGGCTGCTGGCAGGGACAGGGCTGGCTCTGGGGCTGGGGTGGCCCAAGGCTCTCCCAGGAGAGGCCATGAGTGCCAGTGAGGTTTGTGACAGTCCTGACTGTGATGCCTTAGGTTTGAACTTTTCTCTGTTCCCAGCCCTGCAGTGCCCAGTGTCACTCTGCAGCTCCCTGGAGCTCGTTCAGTGCTGTTCTCTCATGCTCACACTGACATAACAAAGCCTCTCCAGCTCGCTCTCCAAGGACACCCAGACCCTCCTGGGCCCAACAACTGCAAACCTTCATCTTGGGCAGAGGGGGGCAAGCTTGGGCAAATTCCATCCTTGCCTGGCTTCTGCTTGGGCAATTGATGCTGATATCAAAGTGGGAAGAACTCGGGAGCTGGCATTGTCCATTTTGGGATGCACTGAGGCAGGAGCCTCTGGAGCCCAGAGTGTGACCTCTGAAGGCCTTTCCAATCAATCCCTCCTTTATTCCTTTATTCCTGCCTGGTCTCTGTTTCTAGGGAGCCATTTAAGGCATCAGCTGCAGATGTGCCCTGGGAATGTGCCCTGGGAATGCTCTGTCAGCTCTGCACATCCTGCAGCCCTCCCTGCACGGGAGGAGAACGTGGCCCCTCCTGGGTGACTCCTCGAAATCATCGAGTGGCGCAAAAGCTCCTCCTCATTAACGAAACTTCCCTCCTCTCCAGAGGTGAAAGTTCTGCCGCAAAGCCCTTCTGTTATCCTGGAGCTTGGCTTGGGCAGCACCGAGAGCTCTGGGGAAGCCTGAACCCAAAGATGCCAGCAGGAGCACACCCAGGGGAAGCCTGGCTGCCTGCAGCCCCCACTGCTCCCTCTGGCTGCTCCCTCTGCCCTGCCCTCGGTCGCTGCTCAGGCTTCGGCTCCAGGTGGATCCCAGCGGATGTGGAGCCGTGGCTGAGATGTGTCCACACCTCTTATCCATGGGGGCAGGGAAAGCCAACAGGAAAACCTCGGCAAAGCAAGTCCCCTTTAACCCAGCAAGGTTCACCCCTCTTCTCCTCCCCTGACTTCTCTCCAGACCAGAAGGAAACTACAAAGGTGTCACAGTTTTCTGTCCTCGCTCTCCTGTGCTGGTACATAAATCAGCCTTGAGCAGCGCACGATGGATCATGGCTCATCCCAGGAGGAAAAACCCCGTCCGTGGAGAACGCAGCCGGGATGGACTGGCGTGGGTTTAGAGCAGCTCCACAAACACAGTGAAACGTGGAAGGAGATCCTTCCTGCAGGAGTCTCGTGTCCACCCTGATGGGAACAGCAGGAAGAGCTTGGGGTGGCGGTGGGAGCTGTCCCAGGCTGCCCAGTGTGGCTCTGGGAGCGCCGACCTGCCCTGGGGGAGGATTCATCCCCTGCAGCACCCCCCACGCGAGAAATGCCAGCCCCGAGCCGGAGACCTCAGAGTGAAGTCAGCCCGCCCCGAACCCGGCAACCAAATAACGGTGAAGACATTCGGGAAAGCTTTCCCCTGCCCGGGGGCCGCCAGTGCTAATTAGGGACAATTAACGCTGCTCAGGGAGCACCAGCGGGGCTGCTGAGCTCCGGGAAGTGCCACCAGCTCCTCACCAGCACCCCGGGGCCAGGTTTGTGACCAGGGCTGGGGGACAGAGCTCCNCTGGGGGACAGAGCTCCCCCGGGACCAGGTTTGTGACCAGGTCTGGGAGCAGGGCTGGGGGGACAGAGCTCCCCCGGGCCAGGTTTGTGACCAGGGCTGGGGGGACAGAGCTCCCCCGGGCCAGGTTTGTGACCAGGGCTGGGGGGACAGAGCTCCCCCGGGGCCAGGTTTGTGACCAGGTTTGTGACCAGGGCTGGGGGACAGAGCTCTCCCGGGACCAGCGCTGAGCATCCTGCAGAGAGCGAAGCTCTGCTCCATCCCCAGCGACCCCCACAGCTGGGGGCTCCCCTCATCCCCCGGGCTGAGGAACGAGACCTGCCCAGGGTCCTGGGGAGCTTCCCGAGGTGTCACTGGGCTGGGCAGGCTGGGCCTGGGTGGCTTTGGAGGGGAGGAGAGGGCACCAAGCAATGAATTTCTGTCCTGTGAAATAAAAGCCTGGATGCCCATTCTGCACTCTGTCCCCATTGGAAAGGGCACGTGCAGGAACCTGGGAGTTCTCAGGGCAAAGAAAAGTTCATTTTCCAGATGTGCATCCAGTTATTTTTTAATTAGACCTAATTTGTGCTCGTGAGCTCCCTTCTGCACCGGGGATGAGCTGAGCTCAGGAGCCAGCACAGGGAGCTCCGGGAGCCCTCCTTGGCCAGCTCTTCCAAGGCTGAGCAGGTGCGTTTGTTAATTCTAAATAAGATAATCCATAATTACAAGTAAAGCCCAAACCGAAGGTCTGAGACGTTTTTGAACTTTCCCCAGACCGCACTTCTACAACAGAATAGTTTTGTTTACATGAGGTTTTGTTCCAGCTAATGTGACCTTGTGGATAAAGGAGAGAGAAAAATAGGAGAAAAAACCATGTACACGCACGGGGAAAGGATCTTCCTCTCCTCGTGGAAAAAGCACAACAAAAGCAGGATTGTTCTGGGGCTTGTTTGAACTCTGTCTGAAAATTGATTTCAGCTCTGAGGAGCCTGAGCTCGCCCCGTTCCTCGGCTCCACCTGCCAACAGGCAGCACTTTTGTCTCTGTTGATAAGGGACTTTTTAATTATTGCCATTATCATTTGAAAATTGGGTTCCTGCCACAAACAATTGAAATTAGATTCGGTGCTACTTTTAATCTTGGGTAATGTCTTTTAATCGGGGGTTTCATTTCCTGTCAGCAGTAAAACGCGCGGATGCCTGCGCACACGTGCCGGGTTTGGGGGCACACGGGAGGATCTGAGCGTGCCCAAAATGTGAGAATTTCCTTCAGCCTGAACGGGAGGGTCTCACTCAGCCTGGGCACGAGGGTCTCAGAGTGGGCAGGGGTCTCAGCCAGGCTGGGCAGTGTCTCAGGGTGGGCACGAGGGTCTCACTCAGGGTGGGCAGTGTCTCAGGCTGGGCAGTGTCTCAGGGTGGNTCTCAGGCTGGGCATGAGGGTCTCAGGCTGGGCATGAGGGTCTCAGGGTGGGCAGGGTCTCACCCAGGCTGGGCAGGGTCTCAGAGTGGGCAGGGTCTCAGGCTGGGCAGTGTCTCAGGCTGGACAGTGTCTCAGGGTGGGCATGAGGGTCTCAGGGTGGGCAGGATCTCAGGCTGGGCAGTGTCCCAGGCTGGGCAGGGTCTCAGGCTGGGCAGGTTTTCCAGCAGGAAGGACTCTGGCCTCGGCCAGGTCCATCCCTTACGGAACAGAGCCCTGTGACCTCACCCTGTAGTTCCAGCTCAGAGCCTGTTCCAGAGGAGCCCCCAGCCCTGGCAGCAGGGTCTGCACAGAGAGCTCGTCCCGGGATGGGATTTGCAGGGCTGCTCCTGATCCAGGACTGCTGAGCTGCCCTGAGCGGCTTGGAGAGGACATGCTGGGTGAAGGAGGTTGGGAAAGGTTTCTGATCCCAGGAGGGACAGCTTTGGTCCTTTTCTGCTGGCAGATACTGAGAGCTTTTTATAGGAGCAGGGCTGAGACCTGAGGAGTCTGAGTGACCCCGGGGGCTGTGCTGGATGTGTATTTATGCACCTCCCGCCCCTCTCTCGCCCACCTGCCCGAGCAGCAGTGCCCTGACCTTGGCAGAAGGAGGGGACAGCAGTCACGAGGGCGCTGCCACCTCCCTGCATCACAATCCTTCCTTTCACGGCTTTCTTCAGCTAAAACCCAACCCCTGCTGGCAGCTCGCAGTGCCCGGGGATGGCATCTGTCCCCAGCTCTGCAGGCCGCCCTGCATCCACCACAGCCTGTTCTGTTTGGGCAGAAACTCAGCTGGCAGCTGTGCCCGGGGCAGGCAAAGCTTCCCCTCTCCACTGCGCCAGGAAAACAGCTCCAAATACTGATTTTTTTCCTTTTTCTTTTGTTTTTTCCCCTCTGCAGCTGCCCACACTCCTCTGGGTCGTTGCAGCAGCCCAGCTGCCCACAGGATCCCTGAGAGCTGGCTGTGGTCACCACTGCTGACCCCTGCCCAGAGAGGCACTGGACACAGGGACGTGGCAGCCTGGGGCAGGAGCAGCTCTGAAGGATTCTCCTCTGCGTGGAGGAGACCTGCAGGGCCTGGTTTGGCCCACACAGAGCTGGCTCAGAGCTCGCACGAGGCTTCTGGCCCCAGCTGAGGGGGATTTAGGGGGTGACTCCTCCTGGGCTCACATCTCTGGAAGCTGCAGGCCATGGAATCCCACAGTGGTGTGGGGTGGGAGGGACCCTAAAGATCACCAAATTCCTGCCCCCTGCCCGGGAAGGGACAGCTCCCACTGTCCCAGGCTGCTCCCAGCCCTGCCCAGCCTGGCCTTGGCACTGCCAGGAGCATCCACGGCAGCTCTGAGCCTCCCCACGCTCACAGGGAGGAATTCCTTCCCCATGGCTGATCTAACCCTGCCCGGGGCGGTGCAGAGACCAAATCCCACCACGGGCAGCAGCACAGCCTGGGATTACAGACACCTGGGATTGCAGAGCTCAGCCTGGCTCTGGAATACCCTGAATACCTTCCATGGGCTCAAAGCCATTCCTGTCACTAAGAGGAGGTCACAGGGAGACTTTGCTGCTATTTCTGAGCCTCTTTACCAGCCCACCCTCCTGTTTCAGGTAGGAGGGGACAGAAAAGCCTTCTAGGAGGACAGCAAAGAGCCTTAAAAGATAAGAAATGAGCTTTGGAACAATAGTCCTTCATGGGTGCACCTGTGCTCTGCTTTATAGGAACTGTTTAAACCCAAGGAATAATCAAGGAGAAAGATGGTTGAAAAATAAAATCGTGGGTGTGTTGGATTTGGGTGGTTTTTTTTGTTGTTCTTGTGTGGGTTTTGTCTTTTTTTAAAATTTAAATAAGAAAAGGAACTGAAGAGTTTTATTTGTCATATTCCATATTATGAACTTCATTCAAAGCAAGCCCTCGCTCTTAGAAGTGGTGCAATAAACCCTCCTGGTTTAATCTGCCTGCTCGGGAAGGGAAATAATCAGATCCTGCCTTTTGCATAGGCAGAGTTTTAATTACCTCTGCAGCTCGCCCGGTCCCATCTGAGCAGCTTTTCAAAAGCAATCTATTAGCAAACAATAACCCTGCAGCTCGGCGCCTGCTGCTCAGCAGATGCTATCACTGCCTCCCCCTCTGCCCCAAACCCTGCTCTGGGGGGAGAGGGGCACAGCCTGAGCTCTGCGTCCCACATGGACCATTTGGGGCAGAAAATGCATTCCCAGGGGAGGAGACTGCCACGAGCAGCTCCAGGATGGCCCTGGATGGATCTCGTTAGCTGAGCCCTGGGGTGATGAAGCTGTGAGTCCCTGTCCTCCTCTGCTGGAGACCTGAGTTTGGGTGCCAGTGATGCCTTAAAAGGCTCCCTGAAAACAGAGACCAGGCAGGAATAAAGGAATAAAGGAGAGATTGATTGGAAAGGCCTTCAGAGGTCACACTCTGGGCTCCAGAGGCTCCTGCCTCAGTGCATCGCAACATGGACAATGCCAGCTCCCGAGTTCTTCCCACTTTGATATCAGCATCAATTGCCCAAGCAGAAGCCAGGCAAGGATGGAATTTGCCCAAGCTTGCCCCCCTGTGCCCAAGATGAAGGTTTGCAGTTGTTGGGCCCAGGAGGGTCTGGGTGTCCTTGGAGAGCGAGCTGGAGAGGCTTTGTTATGTCAGTGTGAGCATGAGAGAACAGCACTGAACGAGCTCCAGGGAGCTGCAGAGTGACACTGGGCAGGGCAGGGCTGGAAACAGAGAAAAGTTAAACCTAAAGCATCAATTGCAGGAACAACCTGCAGGGCTGCAGGAGCCAGGAGTGCTTGGCTGCCTCCATGGAAATGCTCAAAATGTTGTACAAAACTCAGGCTGCAGGCTGGGCTGGGGGTGCTGATCCTGGGATTTCCCCTCACCTGGGAATGCTGCGAGAAGTAGAAGGTGTTGGGGTGTGTGGTTGCTCCAAGTCACCAGAAAAACCAGACCTAGGAGGTTCTTTTTGAAAAAGTAAAAGAACAGCGACTTTCACACCTCCCAGCCCAGGATCCACAAAGCCTCACTCAGCACCTCTGCAGTGCCCTCTGCTCCTGAGCAGTGACCCAAGGAGCGAGGCCAGGCTGGACCCAGGGCTCCTCCTTTGGGAAGGGAGGACAGAGAGGCCCCAAAAGGGAAGGAACAGCTCCATCCCCAGCAGGAGCCGTGCCGTGGGATGTCAGGGACCGTGAGGGTGAGAGGTGACAGCCCAGGGCTGTGCTGTGTCACCCAGGTCAGCGTGTGGGGTGTGTGCCAGGCCAGGCTGGCACCCCTGAGCTCCCCCAGCTTCCATGGCCGCTGTGTCACACTCTGCTGGGGCAAGCAAGGGTCGTGGTGGTTCGGTCATTGATCTCAGAGAGACACAGGGAGTGCAGTCCTAACCCAAACAGTGCACCTCTGTTCAGTGCCCACAACACGTAATGGAGAGAGAAAAGAGCTAAAGATAACAAAGTGAAAGGGTAGAGAGGAAAGGAAAAGGGGGAGGGTATAGCTACCAACGGGTGGGATGAATTCCTTGTGGTCTTCTGACGACAGATTTGTGCCTTCTGTGGGGAGATCTTGTCAGGGTTAATTTAGAAAGTCTCTTTATAGCCTTTGTCAAAAGCGAGGGGCAAGTGGCCAAGAGGTGGGGAAATCTATAGCCATTGTTGTGAGGCTCATTGCTCTGGGAAACAGGTACAGNATGTCTCTCCGTGTCTGTCTGTGTCCAGCACCAGCATGGAATTCACAAGAACAGAGAGGAGATCTTTGATTGGTACAAGCAAACACCTTACCATAAACATTTCTCATATTTACATTCTTTTCTCTTGGGAACTGCAGAAGTTCCCCTTTAAAAATAGAGTTACTATTACAATTGAAGATAAGTTAGAAAGAAATTGCTTTTTCCAGCTTGTCTCTGAAATTTCTTAAAAACCCACTACCAAGTCATGACCACAGGTGAGGGAATCTACGGCCATTGTTGTGAGGCCCATTGCTCTGGGAAACAGGTACAGGACAGGTGTACAGGACAGGTGTACAGGACAGGACAGGTGTACAGGTGTGCAGGACAGGTACAGGACAGGTGTACAGGACAGGTATTCAGGACAGGTATTCAGGACAGGCCATTCCTTTTCCCTTCAGCGCTGTCCTTCCCGCCCTGACAAGAACAGTTCTCCCTGCCCTGCACTCATTTCCTCAGTCAGGCAGCACCAGTTCCCAGCAGGGCACACCTGCAGACAGCTCCTGTCCCACCTCGTCCAGGCCAGGACTCCTGTGCCAAGTCTTTTCTGGGGTTTTTTAGGTCTCTGTCCTCGGCGATGATCGTGAGGCAGATGTGGGATCTTGGGACTGTCTCTTACACCCTGCACAAACCCCCGAGGGTGCCTGGGCAGAGTCAGCAGTGGATCCTCCCCACAGCTTCACTCCTGCTCCCTTCGCTCCCGGGGAGCCGAACTGGGCTGAGCCAGAGTCCCTGAGAGCCTCTGCTGGATTCCCAGCTCAGGAGAAGCTCCAAGTCCCTGAGAGCCTCTGCTGGATTCCCAGCTCAGGAGAAGCTCAGCCCCTCTCCAGCAGCTCCGCTGCCCTGGAGGAGCAGAGCTGGGACTGAGGGACAGGGAGGGAGAGAGGAGGCCTGGGCAGGTGTTAATGAGAAAGTGATTCGTCTCTCCAGGATGTCCTTGGGCTTCCCAGGAAAGTCACTGAGCAGAATTTCTGAATATTTAATACAGCTTCTTAATTAAGAAAAGGGTAAAAAACCTGAGGGACACCTTCCCCTCCTGCAATGTCAGGGACAGAGCTGCAAATGTGGGATAATCACTCCTGAGGAAGCAGGAGGCAGCGGGTGGGGAGGGGTTTGGAGCAGAGGGAGCTCCTTCTGCACCCTCTGGTGCTGTCACACAACCTTTGCCCGTGGACTGGAAGTTTTCAGAACATTAGAAACGTTTTTCCCCTGTCCTGCCCTGCAAAGGCTGAAAATACAAAATAAGGCTCAAAAAATGAGGACTCTGACAGAGTAATTAAAAAAAAAGCCCCTGTCTGGTTTCACAGAAACATTTCCGTTTGGAGGTTTCCAAAGGTTTCATTTCCATTTCAATCTTTCTTTTTGTCCCGTAGCTGAACTTCTGTTTAAGGCAGAGAGAGAATTCGAGGCAGAGGAGAGCAGTTCCATTTCTGGGAGTCACACTCACTACCAACGGCTCTGAAAACTCTTCTCCATTTTCCCCCAAATGTGAAATCTCCTGAAATTGGTTCTTTTCTCTGAAATATTCTGGCGTTGATGAATCAGCATGTAGTGATGAGACATTTATTTGGGCACATGGCTCCCAGGCAGGCTCATTTCTGTGTTAAAACCCCGCTCAGCGCCGGGCAGGGACTGGGGCTGGCTTGGCTCCCGGGGCTGCTGCTGCTCCCCCATCCCTACCGATTGTCCTCGGGATTCTCTCCTGCCCCGGGGAGGGAGCGAGGCAGGGAATGGGAGCTGCCAGCTCCCTCCCGGGAACGGATTTGTGCCTGCAGCTGAGGGGTTTGTGTCCCTGGTTCTCCCCGCATGCGGCAGCTCCCTTGTGCCACACCTTGAATGGCCCCAAACCAGGCCA
>VZRF01006570.1:0-11973 GCA_013396875.1 Vireo altiloquus
CTCTGGATGTCCCCATCCTTCAGCAGTGTCACCACAACCCTCACCTTGCTGCTGGGCCAGCCCATGAAAGTAGCAGGAAATTTCAATTTATTTTTCTAAATCTATGCCCCAAGCTGCCTGCAAAACAATTTTCTGCAAGAATCCCAAATCCTCTCCTGGCCAAACTAAACCAGCGGTGAGGAAAAGCCAAAGCTGCAGCATTTCCAGGTGGTTTTGCCTTTCCAGTGGTGCCACACAAACTTTGATGTGCTGGAAAACACCACCTGTACATTTATTTATTGAGAAATGCTCCATTTTCCCTCACCTGCTGCATATCCCAAAATTCTGGCTCCTCCAGTCAATGCCCTAAAAACTTGAAAATGCCAAGAAAATTTAAGAACCAATGAATTTTCTGGGGAAAGAAAACCCTCCAAAAAAAGCAGGGCTGAAATAGAAAATGAAGCAATCTGGGATTTTATTTCTGGTTCATGTTGTCTTCCAAGCTCACCTCGAATATGCCAGAGGGAACAGTTTTTCTCCTGATTGATGGAAATTTAAGTCTCCTCATAGGAAGGGTTTCCCTTCCAGAAATTGAAAACTTTACAAAAAAAAAAAAAGTATCAGACAACACAAAGCTGTGCCAAGGAACAGAATTTTCCAAAGATTTGGCTGGAATAATCACTTTGTTTTACATGGCAAAACCTGTGCTGAGCAGAAAACACGAAGATGTGGAAAATGCAGAAGCTGGAATTGGTTTTAAGAGTCAATTCTATGGGCAGGGCTGGAAATCCAGGATTAGCCATGTGCTGATGGGTGAAGGCACGAAAATAAACAGGAATAAGGGAATAGAGCAGGAATTTCAGGATTAAAGGGAGCCTAAAAGTTAAACAATGCAAAGTGGGTGTCATTAGAAAAGTGGAAAGTGAATTTTGGTGGGAAATATCAACAATTTATCTTCCTAATTTTAGTGAAAGTGTCCCTGCCCATGGCAGGGACTGGAATGGGATGAGCTTTAAGTTCCCTCCCAACTCAAACAATTCTGAGGTGATTTTTTTACACCAAGCCTAAATTTTGCTGCCTTGGCACCTTGGAATAACTTTATGGAATGGATGGAGGGAAATGAGAACCTCTTCCCCTCAGACTGCACTAAAAATTTGGGGAAATTTTGGTCTCTCTCACTCCTCATGCAGGGATTGCCCTCAGCTGAGAGCTGCACAAACCTCCCAAATTCCTTCCCAGCCCTAATTCACTGATGTGAGGATGCGTTAAAATGCATTTATTCAGACTTTTAGCCAAAATTTTTCTCTTAGGATGTGAATTCTCAGTAAACCTTGGGGCATTCCTCAAACAAGGCCCAGCGTTGTTATCTCTACTCGGCACATGGGAGATGGAGGAAGGGGGATCTTATCAGCTCAGGGTTATCCCCTGACTGATTAAACCCAGCCTATCCGTGAGCTTAACAGCAGCAGAACCCCTTTGGAGTGAGTTTTTAGGGATGTGACTTGGGCAGGCAAGAGAAGAAAACAATTCTGGGTTTCTCCCGCGAGGTTAAGCTTGACTCTCCCGCTTAAGAACAGGCCTGGCTTTCCCAAACTGAGTTGTCCTCTTGACTTTTGTGGGACAAAGCAACGTGCTGGAAGTTAAACCAGTGCTTGAGGGTGTGCTTTTGTAGGGCTGAGCCCTTCTGAGTCACCAAAACACTGCTGCAGTCCCACAGATGGAGATGAACCCACTCCAAACCCTGCTGGGGCCTGGGCTGGAGGGATCAGTGCTGACACCAAAATGATTTTTTGCTTTTTCTTTTATTCCACTCTTACACACTCTTTTATAGTTCCATGTATTCTTAGTGCTTTTAGCCACCACACTTGTCATTTCCCATCCTGATAACTCAGCTCAGCCCCACAGCACTGTGAAACCAGGAGAGCAAACATCCTGGGAGCCCCAGACACCAAGGGCCTCTCCAGAACACATTTTGGTAACCTCAGACAGGCCCATCCAGCAGGAAGGTTCCTCACAACGAAAGCTTCACTCAAGCCTCTCACTGGAGAATCTTTGATAAATATATTCATTTTGCAAGGCCTAGAATTGTGTGTATATTCTCTGTGATGGTGTACATGCATTTTGGGGGCATTCCACACTCAGGACAAAGTGCTGCACCCAAAGATCCTTAAATAAATCCCAAAGTAAAAACCCCTTTTCCCCATAAACCATGTTTGGCTTTTAATTTTAAGACCAGGGAAAGGCAACAGTGTGAGCCCTGAAGGAATAAACCAACCCAAAGTGGCACCAGGTCCCCTCAGAGGCTACGAAACCCAAATCATTTCAAAACAGAAGTGCTGCTCTCCCTCAAATGCAGCCAAACCTGGAAGCACCAGGAAAAGCAGGAATTATGGAGGAATTAAGAGAGCTCTGCTCTCTCCGAGGATTTGGAACTCCCGGTTGTTTGTGCCAGAGACACAGGGCTTAAATTAAATTTCTTCCGGCCCAGATGTGGCGGGAGGGGGAGAAGGAGGCAGGAAGCTCAGCTTTTCCAACAGATTTACTTAGTCCAGACATTATCCAACCTCTGGACAGGGTTTGGAGAGGCAGGTGAGGACAGAGTGGCGCAAGGAATGCTCACAGATGTGTGGCCACACTGCCCTGAGCCACCAGGGCCTTGGGGACACAGCTGGTGACCACTGGCCTGGCACCAACATCCAGAGGATCCAAGATTCCCTCTGGGAACTCTTACCCAGGTGCAATCCCCTCCTGAGCAGGGCAGGGCACTGAACTGGGATCTGTTAAACCCAACACTCAAATTAAATATTCCCCTCGCCACTTATCCCAGTCTGGGGAAGGGCTGGGAGAGAGAGCAGATCCTGCAGGCCAGGATCCACACTCCATGGATTCTCCATCCCTGCAAGTGTCCCAGCACAGGTGGGACAGGACATGGAGCACCCTGGGACAGTGGAAGGTGTCCTTGCCCGTGGCAGGGAGTGGAACGAAATCATCTTTAATGTCCCTTCCAAGCCAAACCACTCCCTAATTCCACGATCCATGCCCTGAAGCCAGCTGTGATGCCAAGATGATTTTTTGCTTTTTCTTTTATCCTCCTCTTATATCCCCTTTTATATAGTTCCATGTATTCTTAGTGCTTTTAGCCACCACACTTGTCATTTCCCATCCTGATAACTCAGCTCAGCCCCATTGTACTGTGAAACCAGGAGAGAAAACATCCTGGGAGCCCCAGACACCAAGGGCCTCTCCAGAACACATTTTGGTAAACTCAGACAGGCCCATCCAGCAGGAAGGTTCCTCACAACGAAAGCTTCACTTGAGCCTCTCACTGGAGAATCTTTGATAAATATGTTAATTTTGCAAGGCCTAGAATTGTGTGCATTTCGGTGAGTGAGAGACAGTGTGTGCATTTCCAGAGCATTCCACCTGGACAGAGTGCTGCACCCAAAGATCCTTAAATAAATACCAAAGTAAAAACCCCTTTTCCCCATAAACTGTGTTTTGGTTTTAATTTTAAGACCAGGAGGGAAAGGCAACAGCTGGAATCCTTGGCTGGGCTGAAATTCCAGTCTGATGGAGCACAGACAACACTCGGCTCCAGCAGCAAGTGCTGACACCAGCAGCTGCCACTGATTTAATTGGATTTTCTCTCGTGGCTGCCTGGCTGCTCCTAACGAGACTCACACAGGATGGGGAGGATCCAGGATTCACTTTGGGTGAACTGGCAGAGTCTGAAATTTTGGATCTTCCCAGCACAAGGCTGAGATTATTCGGAGAATAAACCAGCCTGGATCAGCAGGGAGGGAAATAGGAGCTTTGACACCACTGATGAATCTTTTCTACCAATATCGTGTTTGTGAGACAAAATGATGCTGCCAGCGACCACTGAATCCCAGATTTTGGGTGGGAAAAGCTGTGGAGAAACCTTTGGGGCAGCATTCACAGAAGGGAGGAGAGAAAAAATGCGGGAAGAGGAGGAAAAAGCCCAAAGAAAGGAAAAATTTCCAGGCGTAGCTTTGCAGCACCAGAGTTTATTTGCTCTGCTACCTGAGCACAAGTGAGCTCTGTGTGTTCCAGCCCATGGAAAGATTCCTCCAGGGATCCATCCAGAGGGAGAGGTCGGAAAGGAGGTGTCAGCTTATCACAGCCCTCATCTGGGAAATGGGAAAACCAGGAACAACCTGAATATTTTGGTGGATTTCTCCTCCTGTCCCTGTCACACACATAGAAGGAGCTTCCCAGGCTGTGTGAAGTCCCCAGATTTGTGTCCTGTTACTTTTTATCCTGTTTTTTTTCCCCAGGGAAAATGGGATCAGTGCTGTTGGGTGGGGAAAATCCCATTTTCCTGGTGATAGAAGCAGGAAAAACGTGGAGATACCCTCAGGGACAGTGGCAGGGACACACCAGCCATGGGAAATACAATCCAACCGGACAAGTGGATTTAGGAGGGATGGGATTAATCCCCAAGGATTGACCTACAGCAGCTAAGCCAGGCTTAAGGGCAGAACTCCCACAAAATTCCCATGGATGCTCCACTACAGCCTCCCTGCTCCTCCTGGCCTTCCTGAGGCTTGGAATTCCATCCCTGCCAGCCAGGATTTGTTTAGTCCGGGCTGGCTCCCTGCTGAGGCAGGGTCGGGTCAGGCACAGTCGGGGCTTTGTTCAGGGAGCCACCGCCTAAAGCTGGAATTAAATCCCATTTAGTCTGCTCTGGAGCCACATGTCAGGATTTTCAGAGGGCAGGGAATGCTGGCACGTTGGACAGCAGCTCCTGCTGGGATATCCCAAAGGAAAGAGGGAAAAAAAAACCCCCCAAACCAAACCATCAACACTGAAACCAACCCTGACCTAAAACTGCTCCTAAATTTTGGGAATACAGGAGTTGTAAAGAGCAGGAAGGGGGGAAAGCTGCAGGTTGTGGTTTAGCTGATGGAGTTTGAGGTTATTTTCCCGGGGAATGAGCACATCCAGCTCCTCTGCAGCAGGATGTGAGGCTGCTCAGACAAATCCTCTGAGCTCCAATTCCTCTCCAAGCTCCAATCCCTCTCCATGTTCCAGTCAGGAGCTGGAAATACTGAGCCTTGTCAGGCTGAGGGCGCTGATTTGATTTTGAAGGAATGTTCTCTGGATAGGGATCAATATAAATGTTTATTTCGGGATGTGGCAGCTCAGGTTGGGAGCTGACTCCTTCCCAAAAAAATCCCAGGCCCTGAGTCGCAGCCTGGCGGGAGCTGAGGGCCAGGCAGGGCTGGGGGATTGCCTCTGGAAATTCCCCTGCTGGAGGAGGGAATTCCCACTCCTTTTCTTAGAAAGAAATGAATCTGAAGCAGATTTGGGGACCCCAATGGGGTCAGAATGTGCTGGGTGAGAAGAAAATGAAATTTTCTCCCGCCCTCGAAATAAATCCAAACCAACCCAACCACTGCTCCTGTTTGATGTAAACTCAGGAATTTTTCCTTCAAGTTTGCTCTTGATTTAATCATGGAATGGTTTGAGTTGGAAAAACCCTTAAAGATCATCTCATTCCAAGTCCATCCCATGGGCAGGGACACCTCCCACTGTGCCAGGCTGCTCCCAGCCCCAATGTCCAACCTGGCCTTGGGCACTGCCAGGGATCCAGGGGCAGCCACAGCTGCTCTGGGCACCCTGTGCCAGGGCCTGCCCTCCCTGCCAGGGAACAATTCCCACTTCCCAACATCCCATCCAGCCCTGCTCTCCTCCAGCTTAAAATGATTCCTCCTTTTTCTATCACTCCATTCCCTTCTCCGAAATCCCTCTCCAGACTTCTTGTAAGCCTCCATTATGTTGCCGAATCTTCCTGCCACCCTTTATATTTTTGTTTTCCAGCTTTTTATGGTTTTAGCAGTGTGAAATCAGTACCAGAGACTGGGGAAGAGTCCCTTCAGCCTTTCCTGAAATTTTTTCTGGGTCATTTCTTAACAAAAATCCATTGCAAAACACCCTAACCCTGCCCACAGCAGGGGTGGCACTGGATGAGCTTTAAGGTCCCTTCCAACCCCAAACCAGTCTGGGATTTCATTCCATGACTCCCTGCTGGGTGGGGGAGCCACTTTCTGATGTGCCAAAGTCCTTCAGGGAGGACTGGGGCAGATTTCTGGTGCAGAACCAAGAGCACATTTCCCTCTGAGTGGCACAAAATCCTCCGAGAAAGCAACAGAAAAGAGGAGGCAACTCAAACAAGAGAAAAGAAGTAAAACCCAAACACTTTATAAAAGCTTTCAGGCTCGTCTGCATAATATAATTTAATTATAATGACATTCTGGAGTTATTATTATCAAGTTTTAATAACAAAGTCTCCACAGCAGCACAATTATTCATTTTTTTTTGCTCTCCCAAGCCAGGTCAGCCTGCGAGGTTCCAGCTTTCGAGCTGGGATGGGGCAAGCCAGGCTTTTTTGGACAAGAAGTGAGAGGCTGACAAGGAACACAGTGTGCAGGACATGTGCAGGCACTCGAACAAAAATGCAAATCCAGCTCCCCAGTCTCCAGCTTTTCCGGTCAGAAAGAATTGCCAGAAAATAATTCCAGTCAGGGAAAACAAAAAAGATGCTGCTGCTGCTGGAGAAATTCTCTTCAGTTGTTTCCAAACTCATTTTCTCTTTGGAATAAGTGAGGAGAATGTCAGGATGCAGATCCTGATCCTCTCCCCCTGCTCAGGGCAGCCTGGGCATGGAGCTGCTCCAGCCTGGAAGGATTTGAGGTGGATCCTCAACCCTTTGGAAGGACATTAAATCCCAGGCCAGGAGGACTTTTGGCTGCCCTGGACAGAGCTGATCTCAGCCAGGAGGGGGAAGGGAAAAGCCAGCGTGGGGTTGGACAGGGCACTGCAATCAGCAGTCCAAAATCAGGGAATCATGGAATTGTTTGGGAAGGAAGGGACTTAAACACCACCTAATTCACCATCCCATGTTGCTCCAAACCCCATCCAGCCTGACCTTGGGCACTTCCAGGGATGGGGAGTCCACACCCAAAGAGCTTTTGTGCCCCCAAAGGATTTGGGAATGGCATTTTTTTGGGGATAAATGAGAAGATGGCAGCCAGCTCCAGGAAATAAGAGGAGCCCAGAGGCAGCAGAGGAGGGAGGGATAGGAAGGAAAAATCCCATAGGAGCTTCCACCAAAGGAACCTTTGGGTGTTTGATTCTCACCCTGCTCGGGGGAACAACTTTGCAACCAAACAGGGTCACAGCAAACAAATCTCTGGCTCCTCCACCAGCACCTATTCCCAGGAAAAACCTCCTCAAAGCCCCTCTGCACCATTCCCACGGGATGAGAAGAAGGAAAAGCATCACACCTTGGAGTGGCAACTCAGCTCAGAGCGACCCTCGGTGGGTGAAGCACCCTGAGGACAAAACTCTGCTCCAAAGGGAGCTGCCAACATCTCATTCCCACTAATCCAGCCCCAAAACCTCCTGGAATCTTCTCCTGGGTCCTAAAGCAGCATTCGAACCCTGAGCAGGTGAGATGGAGAAACTCAATCCCTCTGAGACACCATCCCAACAAACTCCTGGAAAAACTCAATCCTTCCAATCCATTGTCCCAAAGAATCCCTGGAAAAACTGCCCAGAGAGGCAGGAAAATAAATTGAGATGTGTCAGGGACAGGAACTCTTCCCTGCCAGCCTTTCCTGCCAGGTTTAATTCCAGAAGCAGTCAAGTCTGAGCATTCCTCCTCTCTCCAGCAGCTTGGATCACACAGTCCAAGCTTGGATCTTACAGGTAACAGCTAAAGGAGAATTATTTAGGTTGTAAAGACACAGCAAAAAAATAAACCTTAATCTTGACCTGAAACTTCAGCCAGAAGTGCTGAGGTAGCTGAGTAAAATCGAAATAAACACCAGGAATTCACGAATTTCCCACATGAAAAAGGTGCATCCCAAAGCCTTTTGCTCATTTTCCCCAAGGGAATTTTTATCTGCTCTCATTAAGCGCTGGAGGATCTTTGAGTTGTCCTACAGAGCAAATAAATACAGAAACAAACAGAAGGAAATCAGGTTTTGGAGCCCCCAAATCATTTCTGAGCACAGGAGGTTTGGGGGAGGAGCTTTGCAAAGTCTGCCCTGTGCTACTCACGGAGCTCAAGGAGCTCCAGACGACTCAAATTTCTGCCTTTCCTTCAAAAGAAACCACAAAAAAATCTGCTTTCTCCCCCGTGGACAGATGGACTCTGTGGCCCTGACTGCCTGGTCGTTAATGAACTCCCTCTAATTACTCTCCTAACGAGCACTTGGGGTGGTTTGTGAGGTCACAGCACGAAGATATCAACGGGAAGGCACCAAAAAGTCATCCTTTGGTAACCTTCTGGTTACCTCTACAACTTCCTTGCTTTAAATATCTCAGATTTTCTGTAAGAACTCCAATTATGCATTCATAAATGATTTGGGGTTTGAATTTTCACCTGGGCATTGATCTTTGCATGGTGGAAATTCATCCCTTAATTCTGATTTTTTTCCTCTGCACACAAAAGGATCAGAGAATGAACATAAAATCAGGCAATTTTCAGGTCAGTGTTGCTCATTAGAGGAGGAAAATTTAGTGCTTTTAGGCTAAATTTGTAGCAAGTGGCTCCTCAAATAGCTGTGAAGATAAATTTGGGGTTACACGAATGTGAAAATCAATTTGGGTTTAAATGAACATGAAAACAAATTCGAGATTAAACGAACACGAAAATGAATTTGGGTTTATGTGAACATGGAAATCAACTTGGGCTTGAAAATATATTTGGGCTTACACGAACATGAAAATAAATTTGGGTTTAAGTGAATGTGAAAATAAATTTGGGGTTAAATGAATGTGAAAATAAATTTGGGTTTAAATGAATGTGAATATAAATTTGGGTTTAAATGAACGTGAAAATAAATTTGGGCTTACATGAATGGGAAAATAAATTTTGGTTTAAATGAATATGAATATAAATTTGGGTTTACATGAGCATGAAAATCAATTTGGATTTACACTGAGTCTCTTATAATTCCAATTCCAAAGGTCCAAGAAGAGCCAAGTATGAAGATTATCATTTAAAAAATAAGGGGAAAATATGGATTTTTCCAGAGTGGGGGTGGTGAATTACCAGAGTTAATTAGAGAGATAAATAATATCTCCAGGGGATAGGAAGGGACTTTCCACAAGGGCATGGAGAAGTAGGAAAAGGAGGAATGGTCCAAGCTGGCCTTGGACACTTCCAGGGATGGGGAGAGGCCACAAATCCATCCCAGCCCCTCCCAGGGAGGAATTTCTTCCCGATATCCCATGGAATCCTTGATCCTAAAGCCATTCCTCCTTCTCCCATCACCCCTGTGAAAATTCCCTTTCCAAGCTGATTTTATCCTTGCCACAATTGGCATGGGAAGCTCTGGGATTTAAAGCAGAGCTGCCAAATCCTTTTGGGATTCCTTCCCGACCTGGAAAACTCCTGGAATCTCGTGGGCAATCCCAGCCCTCTCTGGATGCCCTAAAAATTGTGCTCATTTGGGAGAAATATTTTGGAAAAGGCGATGACAAGGCGCTGACAGCTCCCCCCTCATCCCGCCGGGATGCTCCCGGTGATGACAGCTGCTCCAGAAAAAAAAAAACCAGGGAAAAACCAGATCCGAACGAGCTGCTCTCTAGGACTGCTGGCACTGAATATTTTCCTCATTTCCAACGTCACTTTTTGGGGTTTGTAACCCCCAAAAAACCACCAGAATCGGCACCGATCCAAAGGATTCCATGAGGGGACAAAGGTTGGGGAGCCGAGAGTGGACGGAGAGAAAATTCCTGGAAAAAACTCTTCCCGAAATTAGCCAAACCTTTGCTGCCCGACTAACTCGGGATTAGCTCCCCCCCGATTGGGAGCAGTGGAAGGGAAGCAATTAGGAGGTGATTGAGGTAATTAAACTCTTTCCTAGAACTGTAGAGGAACTGTCAGCCTCTGGAATTCCAGGAATTTCGCCGGCAGGGAGGGAGAGGTAGATAAGAGTGGAGACACAGAAGGTGCGCTGATGTTCTTTGTGCCCTTGCCAAAATTCCCTTTTTTTTTTAAGAGCCAGGCCAAAAATCCTTAGGATCATCCCTCTCCAATCCCATTTTCCTGCATTTTATTTTCCTACTTGGAAGAATTACAGCTTTAATTTATCCGAGAGCATTTTAGGCTGGTTTAAAATTTAGGAGAGCATCCTGTGAGGTAGGAATGTGGTATCCCAAGGATGGAAAATCCATGTCCTGGCCTCAGATTCCCCAATCCTGCTGCTGCACGGGATTGGGGAATTCTTTGTCCGGGTGCAAAGTTTAGGATGGGATAAGTCAGAACTAATTTTAGCCCAGTCTTGTCTAAGCCAGTCTAAACTCTGCTCCCTTTATAGTCAGGGGAGGTTGGGAAGGCATTGCCAGAGGGTGATTCAAGCTCCTTATCCCGGAGATTTTGGGATGGGAACAAATCCTATAAGGAGTTGCCTCCCTGCTCCTCTCTCCCCACTTTAACAGGGAATAAACCGGAGCTGGATTTTTCCACAAAATTAGCCTCATCCCAAACATCTTTTCCTTTACAAGTCTCCTTTTCCTGAGCATTATTATTATTTTTTTTAATTTGAAGTCTCCTGGAAAGTCGACCCAAAGCACGACTTGCAGATAAGCAGGGCTGGCAGAAATTTGAAATATTTATTATTTATCCTCCATGGAATTTTATTTCCAAAAGCTGCACAAACTGATCCAACTGTGGATCAATTTTGTCATGACAGCAATTGTGTCACGACTGAAAATATTTGTTTCCTGCCTTTTTTTCTAAGGCTTCATTACAGTGATTACAGCACCCAATAAAACAATAATAAAACATCTCCACCAGGAATAAATTCCCCTAAAACTTCTGAAGGAATCTCTCAAGGCTTTGGATGTGAATTCTCCACTAGAGGAGCTGCAAGGATTCACTCAATTCTTTGGGAATTTGTGTGCCCCAAGGATTTTTCTTGCCTGAAAAAGAAGTTACAGCAGTCAAGTTTAATCCTGAAAAGAGTGAAAAGTCCGAGGTGGATCCCAGGTTTTGCACACCAAGCAGTGAGATCGATATCTAATTTAGGGAATTCTATTTAGGGAATTCTATCCATCTGTTTTAGCCCTCTTGGAGCAGGGAGAGAGCTGGAGGTGAAATCACTGCGGCACATGGGAGTGAGTCAGAGAGGAGAAAGGGGAATGGGAGACTCCCACTGATGCCAGGATGAGTTTTTGCTTTTTCTTTTATACCCCTCTTACACACTCTTTTATATATTTTTATGTATTCTTAGTGCTTTTAGCCACCACATTTGTTATTTACCATCCTGATAACTCAGCTCAGCCCCACAGCACTGTTAAACCAAGAGACCAAACAGTCTAAAAGCCCCAAAGTCCTCTCCAAAACATATTTTTGTAAACTAAACTAAGAGGAAAACATTCCTCAGAACGAAGAGTTCACTTGAACCTCTCATCAGAGAATCTTTGATAAATAATGTTAATTTTGCAAGGCTTAGAATTGTGTGTATTTCAGTGCATTTTCAGAGCATCCCACCAGGACCAAGTGCTGCACCCAAAGATCCTAAAATAAACATCGAAGTAAAAACCTCTTTTCCCCATAAATCATGTTTGAGTTTGAATTTTAAGACCAAGAAAATTGGGAAGATCTCTGGATCCAGACAGAACCATGCCAAAGCCATTCCCAAGGGCACACAGCAGAGCTGTGAGCTGAGCTTTGATGCTCAGTGAACACCAAGGGAAGGAGCTGCCTGTGAGATGTGACTCATCAAGGTTTTTTCCTTGGAAAAGACAAGGAAAAAAAGATCAAATCCCACCCCGTGGAAGAGTTCTGATGGATGACATCAGCTCAGGTAGGAACAGGCATGGAAATGTTCCTTGGGGATTCCAGGGATCTGCCTTTGCCAGCTTGGGAGGGAAGGGGTGGATGATGAACTCTGGGAATATTCTATTTATGGAATATTGGGAGATATGAGGATAAATAACACAGGGCCTGGTTTG
>VZRF01006570.1:25014-55314 GCA_013396875.1 Vireo altiloquus
GTGCATAAATTCTGATCTGGGTCTTTTCAGCACTTATATATATATATAATTTATATATATAATATGTAATTTATTTATTAAATAAATATCGTTGGCTGTGTAAGCTTCTCATCTGCTACCAGGGATTTGGGGTTGGATGTTTGAGGATTTTTGCAGATATATTTTATTAAAAAATATATCAGGGTTTTGTTAAAAACAGATCTAATTCCAGGGCCTGAAGGAGCCCACAGGAAAGATGGAGAGAGACAATTTGCAAGGGCTGCAGGGCCAGGAGGCAGGGAATCGCTTCCCAGTGGCAGAGGGCAGGGCTGGATGGGATCTTGGGAAGTGGGAATTGTTCCCTGGGAGGGAGGGCAGGCCCTGGCACAGGGTGCCCAGAGCAGCTGTGGCTGCCCCTGGATCCCTGGCAGTGCCCAAGGCCAGGTTGGACATTGGGGCTTGGAGCAGCCTGGCATAGTGGGAGGTGTCCCTGCCATGGCAGAGGTGGCACTAGGTGACTTTAAGCTCCCTCCCAACCCAAACCATTCCATGATTCTGTGATAATGCCATTTTTTTTTGTTCTAAGGAGCTGCAGCATCAGAGAGGCAAAATAATAGAAAATATTCTCCTGATGGAATAACCACACAAACCTCACAGCTCAGGTTTTGTAAGGGTCACTAAATCACATGTTCACAGAAAAAAAGTGGGAAAACATTTTCCTGGTGCTCAGAGAGATTTTGTGTTTGTTTGTTTTTAAGTAGGAGCAATAACATTTGGTTTTACAGCTTCACATCTTTTATGTCTTTTTTTCTGTCTGCAAACATTGATCCTCCTCTGTATCAACTACATCCCAGGATCAGCAAGGTGGGAAGAGACCTTTGGGATCATCCAGTCCCAGCAGCATCACCCCAAACCCTGTCCCCAAGGGCCACATCCAGACTCCTCCTGAACACTCCCACAGACAGCAACTCCACCACTCCCTGGGCACCTCATCCCAAGGCCTCACCACTCCATGAGGGGAAAATTGTTCCCAATCTCCACCCTGCCCCTCCCCTGGTGCAATTTGAGGCCATTTCATCTTATCTTTTCACTTTTACCAACTCATGTCCTGTGCAGAGCAACGAGGTCCCCCCTGAGCCTCCTCTGCTCCAGGCTGAGCTCCTTTCCCAGCTCCCTCAGCTGCTCCTTCCAGGATGTGTTTTCCAGCCCAATCCCAGCTCCTTTCCTTTCCTTGGACTCAGTCCTTTCACACAAGAGGAGATATTCCATCTACCCCAGTGGTGCCATCACATCCAAATACCAAGAAAATGGAATATTCTGGGACAGCCACACATTTCAGGGAGGTTTAATCGTGACCCTTATCCTTTAGCTGCTCCTGTGAAGGAAATGTCCCTATTTTTGATGGTTGCTAACAAATAATGGCTTTATTGATTATCTGAGTGGAAAATCTTATCAGGAGAGATTAATTTGCATTGCAAATGAGATGGCAGGGAGTGGACAATGAGCCAGGATCCACCTGTTTTAACACCTGATGGAAATTTGAGGTGCTCCCTAAGGAACTCTTCTGTTGAGGGTCAGGAATGGAAAACACAAGCTGGGAGTTTTTCCCTACACTTTAAATTGGGAGACCTGATCCAACCTGAAATCCTGAAGCTGAACCTTCCCTTTGGAGAGTTTCTGGTGAATCAGGAGAGGCTTTTCTGGGAGCTCTGAGTGAGGAGGCTGAAGGAAAAGGAATCAGGAAACTGTAAACGATGGAATATAATACAGAATCATGGAATGGCTTGGAACGACCTTGAAGATCAACTCATTCCACGAGGAACACCTTCCAGTATCCCAGGCTGCTCCAAGCCCCATCCAACCCAGCCTTACAAAGAAGAAAACTAAAGAAATGCTTTTTAGGAAGAAGATTAAAAGAAATAAAACCCCCCTAGAGTTCTCCATCCAGGAAAGGCTCATCCTCAAGTGCAGATCCAACTTTTTCCCCCACTGAATTTTATCCAGCCTCCAGCACAACACTGCTGGAAATGTTGGGAGGCATGAGGTGACATCACTGCACTTCTCTGCTGTTCTGTCAAATACAACAAAGACGAGCTGGGAAAAGGCAAAATGAGCGTGGAATGGGAAAGCTGAGCTCAGCTGGGCCTGTCTGGAACCCTACAGAATCCCTCAGCTACCTCCACCCTTCCTATCTCAGCTCCCATGGAATGGCTGTGCTGGGATTGCTGGTGGATGTGGCTTTTGCCTTCCCTAATTCTTGCTGCAGCTTCACTTTTGGTGAAACCCGCGACGGCAAATGACTAAAGATTGATGATTTTAGCAACTGCAGATGAAATCAGAGCTCATCACGGCCCAGAAAGGCAAAGCCACTGGTCAGGGATGTGCTCCAAGCTTCTTCCCTGGATGCAAGGGAAGGGGAAATAGGAGCAAAGCCAAGTGATGTTGTAATAGATAAGGATTATATGGAATATCCTCAGCTGGAAGGGATCTCCAAGCATCATCCAGTCCAACTTCTGGCCCAACAATCCCACCCTGTGCATCCCTGGTGTCCATGCAAGGAAATTCCTCAGGGTGTTTTGCTGTATCCCTGTGTGGTTCCCAGATGGAGCAGGCCAGGAAAAAACAAGAGGGCAAAGCCACAGGGAAAACCATGAAACTCCAAAGGGTCCACATTATTATTATTGTTATTATTATTGTTATTTAGGAACAAAGGGAATTGATATTTTATTGAAGCAATTTCCCAACATATTTCTTCCTGAAAATTGAATTCATAAACTCATAGAATCACAGAGTGGCTGTGGTGTAAAAAAACATCCCAGTGCCACCCCTGCCATGGCAGGGACACCTCCCACTGTGCCAGGCTGCTCCAAGCCCCAATGTCCAACCTGGCCTTGGGCACTGCCAGGGATCCAGGGGCAGCCACAGCTGCTCTGGGCACCCTGTGCCAGGGCCTGCCCTCCCTCCCAGGGAACAATTCCCACTTCCCAAGATCCCATCCAGCCCTGCCCTCTGCCACTGGGAAGCCATTCCCTGCCTCCTGGCCCTGCAGCCCTTGCAAATTGTCTCTCTCTGTGTTTCCTCTCAGGTCCTGGAAGGCCACAACAAGGTCACACCAAAGCTTCTCTTTCCAGGCTGAAATTTCCCAGCCCCAGTATTGTGATTAAAGAGCAAGAATTAACCTTTTATGTTAACCCAGGGCTGAACCTTCACCTGAGACATTCCAAACCTGTCATGGGGAGCCCAGGGAACATCCTGGTTTCCCACCGAGGGAGCCACATGTGTCCAACATTTGGTACCTGGTGAATCTGTGAGCTTGAGCTTTGTTTTTAAGCTTTACCCCTGAGCTTGAGCTTTGTTTTTAAGCCTCACACGTGAGCTGGGCTTTGAAAAGCTGAGGGCACCATCTATGAGGTTGCGCGCAAAGCCAAGCTCCTCCTGCCACAAACAGGAACAAAACACGCAGGAATGAACATCTTCATCCCATAAAAAGGGTCCCATCGGACATGGAGAGCCAGAGATGGACACAGCAATAAATTCACAGGATTGTGGAGGTTGGGAGAGCCCTCCAGGATCACCCAGTGCCACCCCAGCAGCAGCAGCATCACCCCAAACCCTGTCCCCAAGGGCCACATCCAGACTCCTCCTGAACACTCCCAGAGACAGTGACTCCACCATGGGCAACTTATTCCACTTCCTGACCACTCCTGTGGGGGGAAAAAAGCTCAAATCTCTTTTCAGAACCTCCCCTGGTGCATTTTAAGTCCATTTTTTTTCATCCTTTCACTTGAGTCGTGAAATGTCAAATGAGGCCTAAGCTTGCAAGGCACTGAAACACAGATCTTTGCCTCACTGATGGCCCCTGAGCCCAGAAACGCTTCTCACTCTGTGTCACCAGTTCTGATCTCCTCCAGAAATGCTCTGAGCATGGGTTAGACTCAGCCTAAGGAAGTGCTTGGGGACACCAGGCCGGCAGGGCGACACGCGTGGGTGCAAACTCCCGAAACCCCAAACCGTGACGGGTTCGCCCTTTTCAAAACACCCTTCTTCAACCTCCTCCTCCTCCCCCAGCCCCGCAGGAGGGGACAAACCCGGGCAGGAGGGCTCCTTTTTCCTTCTGAGCAACCAAAATAACTGAAAAAATAAAGCTCGGTGGAGCTCGAGAGCGGCGGGGGAAAGGCGCGGGACAGGAAAGCGCTGAGGGAGCGAGGACGGAACTGCTGCAAGAGCAGCGCAGGGCCCTTATCAGCCCCACACAGGGGCTGCGGTTTGCTGCTCTCGCAACCCTCCTGCAACCGTCACTGCTTTTCCAACAAACAGGATGCCCCAAAGAGGTCGGCAGCTGGGCCAGGACTCCGGGGAGAGGGGTGCTCAGGGTGCTCGGTGCCAGTATGGAGCCTCTTGGGGTTTTTCCTGGAGGAAAAGTGGGAGCAGGTGTGTCTCGAGCTCCTTCCTGCGGCCTCGGCTGTGCAGCAAAACAAAATGAGGTGGTGGCACTCAGGCCTTAAATGGCTGCCTAGAAACAGAGAGCAGACAGGAATAAAGGAATAAAGGAGGGATTGATTGGAAAGGCCTTCAGAGGTCACACTCTGGCCTCCAGAGGCTCCTGCCTCAGTGCATCCCAAAATGGACAATGACAGCTCCCAAGTTCTTCCCACTTTGATAGCAGCATCAATTGCCCAAGCAGAAGCCAGGCAAGGATGGAATTTGGCCAAGCTTGCCCCCCTCTCCCCAAGATGAAGGTTTGCAGTTGTTGGGCCCAGGAGGGTCTGGGTGTCCTTGGAGAGCGAGCTGGAGAGGCTTTGTTATGTCAGTGTGAGCATGAGAGAACAGCACTGAACGAGCTCCAGGGAACTGCAGAGTTCCACTGGGCACTGCAGGGCTGGGAACAGAGAAAAGTTCAAACCTAAGGCATCAGCATGGCTTGGTTGTGTTGCAGGGGAAAGGCTGAGCTCCCTTTCCGCTGCCTTTTTAGGGTTCCACCCCAAAGGAGTTGTTGAGGGAGGGGTTGTGCTACCCCCAAAACACCCAGGGAATGTCTCTGGCGTGCCCAGAGAAATTGAGGATGCTCCATTCTTAGAAGTGTCCAAGGCCAGGCTGGATGGGGCTCGGAGCAACCTGGAAGAGTGGAAGGTGTCCCTGCCCAGGGCATGATGTAGGAATGAAATGGGCTTCAAGTCCCTTCCTACCCAAACCACTCCAGGATTCCATGCAGATTTCCATGATTTCTTTGCTGAGCTCCCTTCACTGGAGCGAGGGCTGGATTCATGGAAGTGCCAGAGGAGCAACTGGAGGGGTCCCAGGAAGGCCTGGAGGTGGCACTCAGTGCTCTGGGCTGGGCACAAAGTGGGCATCGGGCACAGCTTGGATCTGATGGTCTCAAGAGGTCTCTTCCAACCTCAGGAATTCTGGGATTCAATCCTCACAGCCTGTGGATCCTGACACCATCTTCACCCCCCTGCCCCAAATTTTGCAGCTCAAGGAGCACATTTTGTTTTCCAAGGTCACTTGTCCTACAGAGAAACCTGCCCTGCACCAGCCTGGAATTTTACCCAGAAGGGAGATATGGGAAAAAAAAAACCCCAAGCTCTGCCCCTGCTCTGGTAATTCCCTGGGCAAAGGTTATTCCCTGTCCCAGAGGTGGAGCCTTTTCTAACAGCAACTTTGGCTTTGCAGGCTCTGCACCCTCTAAGTGTTTCTGAAACTTCCCAGATCAACACCAGAGAGAGCAGGAAAAACAAAAAAAAAGTAGCCCTGGAATGAAATCTAAAAAAAAAAAAAAAAGAAGTTTTACTTTACAATTATTCTCTGCAATTAAAAAAAATAAGAAAAAAGAAGAAATTATTTTAAGCACATGAATAAATTCTGACATCTCCCTGTGCCACAATGCTCTGCCCCATGCTCTGCTGGAGCCTGGCAGGATTTTATGGAGTCTATGAAGAATATCCTGAGCTGGGAGGGATCCACAAGGTTCATCAAGTCCAACTGGATATCCCCAGCTGGTATTTTTAAGTTCTCAGTATTTTTAAGTTCTCCCACTGCTCAAAAGTGATTGGAAATCACTTTTTTCCCTGCCTTTTCTCCGTGGTTTCTATTTGAACTGCATTGCAGCTGGAGAGGTACAATATTAGAGCCCCGAAATGAAGTGTGGTGCTCAGGAGGTTTCTGATTAAAACATCAGCTTGATTCAATCTGAATTTCGAGGTAAACATGAGATCTTTTGGGAGATAGTTAGGCTCAGAACCATAAAATTGAGGTTCTCAGAAGTGCTGAACTTCTGATATGATGATTCCTCCCTAATTCTTCACCCAGGAAGATGAGGAATATCCTATTCCCAGAGGGATTTAAGCATTTAAGGATATATTTGACTATCTTTGGGGGTCACTTGAGCCAAACTGAGCTACCAAACTCCTCTCTCAGGCTGCTCTGGTGGAGGCAGAGCTTGTGTGATCTCTCCTCGCTCTCTCTGGCCCTCCCCCAGCTCTTGTGGTTTGTGGGGCCGACTTTGCTGAAGTTGATAGAGCAGAAGTGAGCTGAAGTTCCTTCGGCTTCCACGAAAACGTGGCTGAGAGGCTCAGTCAGAGCTCCCAGCTGAAGGGAGCCCCTGGGAGGTTTTGGATCCCTCAAGAAAGGAAAAACCTTCCATGAGATTGAATCCCTGGTGGATTTTAGGCAACTCAGGCACAAAGCACATCCACACCTGTAGGAAATCAGCTTCTCTAGGTCTGCCTGCTCTCTTGGCTTTTCAACTGCATCAAACCAGACCTGCCTCAAATTCAGGTGATGCTTCAATCTGGAATTCTACCCTCCAAGGAGAAGACTTTTAGTGGCTGTGGACACTTTCAAGGAAAGTTTTTTGGAATTTCCCACTAAGGCTTAGCTAGGAAATAAAATGACAAATTCTCGTGAGAAGCAAGAGAGATTTTCTCCACACTGCACAGGTTGTGGGGAAGGCCCCACCAACAGCATTTGGATTTAAAGGAATTAAAACCCACGGAGTAATTGCCCAGAGCGTTCAAGGCAATCAATTCATCTCCATCCCAAGTGATTCCCCAACACTTCCCTCAAAACATGACCAGGGAGGGATCCAGCCCTGGGGGCACCTCTGGGTGCCGTGTCCAGCTCTGGCTCCTCAGCACAGCAGGGCCAGGGAGCTCCTGGAGGCTGCACAGCTGAGGAAGGGCCTGGAGCATCTCGGTGCCCAGGAAAGGCTGAGGGAGCTGGGGCTGCTCAGCCTGGAGAGGAGCCCTGGCTGAGAGGGGCCCTTGATGCCTTAAATGGGAACCTAGAAACAGAGAGCAGACAGGAATAAAGGAATAAAGGAGGGATTGATTGGAAAGGCCTTCAGAGGTCACACTCTGGCCTCCAGAGGCTCCTGCCTCAGTGCATCCCAAAATGGACAATGACAGCTCCCAAGTTCTTCCCACTTTGATAGCAGCATCAATTGCCCAAGCAGAAGCCAGGCAAGGATGGAATTTGGCCAAGCTTGCCCCCCTCTCCCCAAGATGAAGGTTTGCAGTTGTTGGGCCCAGGAGGGTCTGGGTGTCCTTGGAGAGCGAGCTGGAGAGGCTTTGTTATGTCAGTGTGAGCATGAGAGAACAGCACTGAACGAGCTCCAGGGAACTGCAGAGTTCCACTGGGCACTGCAGGGCTGGGAACAGAGAAAAGTTCAAACCTAAGGCATCACCCTGAGGCCTGGCTGTCCCTGGTGTCACTCTGTGTCCCTGGCTGTCCCTGGCTGTCCCTGGTGTCACTCTGTGCCCCTGGCTGTCCCTGGTGTCACTCTGTGTCCCTGCCTGTCCCTGGCTGTCCCTGGTGTCACTCTGTGCCCCTGGCTGTCCCTGGTGTCACTCTGTGTCCCTGCCTGTCCCTGGCTGTCCCTGGTGTCACTCTGTGCCCCTGGCTGTCCCTGGTGTCACTCTGTGTCCCTGCCTGTCCCTGGCTGTCCCTGGTGTCACTCTGTGCCCCTGGCTGTCCCTGGTGTCACTCTGTGTCCCTGCCTGTCCCTGGCTGTCCCTGGTGTCACTCTGTGCCCCTGGCTGTCCCTGGTGTCACTCTGTGTCCCTGCCTGTCCCTGGCTGTCCCTGGTGTCACTCTGTGCCCCTGGCTGTCCCTGGTGTCACTCTGTGTCCCTGCCTGTCCCTGGCTGTCCCTGGTGTCACTCTGTGCCCCTGGCTGTCCCTGGTGTCACTCTGTGTCCCTGCCTGTCCCTGGCTGTCCCTGGTGTCACTCTGTGCCCCTGGCTGTCCCTGGTGTCACTCTGTGTCCCTGCCTGTCCCTGGCTGTCCCTGGTGTCACTCTGTGCCCCTGGCTGTCCCTGGCTGCAGGCAGGCTCAGAGCAGGGCCCAGGCTCTGCTCCGGGGGCCCAGCAATGGCCCCAGAGCAATGGGCAGGGACTGAGCCCAGCAATTCCCTGCACAGGAGGCACAACTTCTGCCCTGGTCTAATCTTGACTTGAAGCAACCCTTTGGCTCAACACCCTCCTCACTTTTTATCTACCACATCACAGCTTGCATCAGAGCTCTGGCACAAGCTGCCTCCCGAGTTTCACATCTACTCAAGTGCAAAAGTAACAATGAAGAAAGCAGTTTAGAAATCATTCTCTTTTTCCTACCATTTTCTCCCTCCCACGCCCAGCACACGCCACTTTCGAGCTCTGCATTACCAAAATTAGTGTTGATGTCACTGCATTACCAAAATTAACAGGGCCAGGCTCATGCAGGAACCTTCTAGGAGAGCCTGGAAAGAGGAAATTAAGACGCCACAGGAGCCTGTTGATCCAGGAGGATCTGTGCACAGTGTCCTGAAGTAGAGATTTTGGGAAAAAAATCTGAAATCTTGGAGGTCTATTCAGAACTTATTGATTCAGGATTTCTGTAAACTCAGAAATTAAAGAGCAGGACTGCACAGCAGCTCCAGGAGAGGCCAATCCTTCCATCCCAGGGAGTTTGAGGATTTCCCATCCCTGGAAATGTCCAAGGCCAGGCTGGATGGGATTTGGAGCAATGTGGGATAGTGGAAAGCTCTAAGTGGAAAGTGGCTGAAATCAGATGATCTTTAAGGTCCCTTCCAACCCAAACCAATCCATGATTCCATGAGCCCTTCCTGACTTTCTGCAGCATTTGGACAGGGATAATAAAGCTCCAGGCATCAGGATCAAAGAGAGGAATTCCAGGTGCCAAGCACAGAACCAGGATTTCTTTGGGCCACCTGCATCCATCCCATCCCAACCAAAGCAGGAAGACACCAGTGAAGGAAAGGACAGTAATTTAATAACCCAGTAGGATGAACAATGGGGGAGTTACTTCAAACACTGAACATCCAAAAAAAAACCCTGGAAAAATGCCAGTGGATTATTCTGGGACCACAACCTGGGGGAGTTTCCTCTATTCCTTTATTTTAACTCATGAGGCAAAGGCAGCTCCAAACACCTGTGCCTCAAACATCAGCAGCTGGGCCTCAGGTTTCCATCAGCCAACCATTCCCTGAATCCCTGGCAGCTCCAACTGGTTGGGAATATTCCCCATTCCAGCTGGAAAATGCAGCACCCAATGGAAATAGAAGTCAGCAGAGGAAAAGTGGTTTTGCTATTCAAGAGCGAAATCAGAATCAGAAAAACTTCTTCGCCTTCCTGACTTTCTCACCCTCTTTTCTGCACTGAATTCTGGTTAAAAAAATAAATAAATAAAATGAATTTTTTTTTTTTCTCAGGCAGATCTTTAATCCCCTCAGTTGTTTTATTTTTTGCCTTCGTTTCAGGGTAACTCAAAGCAGGTGGCTCTGCAGCTGCAGAAATGCAAACCAGCAGCAAAGTTTGCAGCCTAGGTCATGCACTAGAAATGTTTGGGGGAATTTGTCGGTGGAGAATGTTGCAAAGGGCAGCATTTCCTCCAAGCCTCAGTCACCAGGTAGTTTGTTTTTCTCTCAAGAGAAAAAGCAGTGAGGGGAACTTTGCTGCAGGTAATTGCATCCTAAAGTAGGACAGCTCATGTTTTTCTATGGGTTGTTTATTTAATGTCTGGTTCTTCTTTGAACTGCAGTTTCAAATAAGAGAGGCCTTAATTTTCTGTAGGGAAAAAAAAACGAACCAAAAAATGATTAAAAAATGCAGCAATGCCTTGAAATATTCAAGTTCTTCACCTTAAAATGTGAGCCAGAAAAAGGTGAAGGAACAGGGAAAAGATTTTCCTTGGAAACAAGTGGAAATCTGATCACAAATTTCTGCTAAATCAAGTTTGGGGATTTTTTTGTTTTAATCAGAACCTCTGTATTTTGAATTTGTATAAAACTGAAGCTTCAAAGGTTCACCTCGTGTCCAGCCTGGTCCCACACCTGATTCCCTCAGACATTGGGATCTGGGATCTCCTGATCCCTCTGCCTGGAAAGGCCTTTTCCAAAGACTGAAAAGGAGCTGAGCCTGATAAGAAACCTCCAACTGCTTCTGTTTAAAAAAAGAGCTTTTGATCTCCAACTGGGGTGGTTTAGTCAAAGCAGGAACACTCCAGAAACCTTCAGGAGCTGCTTTTCCCTCTCCATAAGGATCAGGAATGTGCCCAAAACTTGGAGCTGTCACAGGAAGGGAAGGATTGGGATGGAGGTGCCCCAATAAGCCTGGAAAAAGGAGCCAATCCATCAGTGGGCAGCTGGAATTGAGATCTCTGACTCACACAGAGGCACTTTCTATTCAGCACATCCTCAGAAAGTGGCAAAACAGGGAGGAATGAACCTGTTAGAACAAATGCAGAGGAGGCAGCAGGATGAGCAGAGGGATGGAGCAGCTCTGCTGGGAGGAAAGGCTGCCAGAGCTGGGATTGTTGAGCCTGGAGAGGAGAAGCTCTGGGCTGAGCTCAGGGTGGCCTTGCAGGGCCTGAAGGAGCCACAGGAACCATGGAGAGAGACAATTTGCAAGGGCTGCAGGGCCAGGAGGCAGGGAATGGCTTCCCAGTGGCAGAGGGCAGGGCTGGATGGGATCTTGGGAAGTGGGAATTGTTCCCTGGCAGGGAGGGCAGGCCCTGGCACAGGGTGCCCAGAGCAGCTGTGGCTGCCCCTGGATCCCTGGCAGTGCCCAAGGCCAGGTTGGACATTGGGGCTTGCAGCAGCCTGGCACAGTGGGAGGTGTCCCTGCCATGGCAGGGGTGGCACTGGGTGGGCTTTAAGCTCCCTTCCAACCCAAACCATTCCATGATTCCATGATGCTGCTCCAAAGGAAAAAGCAGATGTGAAAAGAAACTGCTGACCTGGGCCATCAGTGACACAACCACAGGTTGATAACAACTTTATCTGCAGGACAGGAGTCACCTCAGGTCTCATCTGAAGCCCAAAGCCACCAGCCAGGTCTTTCCAGTGGTTTCCCTAACTCTTGGCTCAGATTCCATGTACACAAAGCACTGGGTTGTTTTAATTGCCCCAATAAAACCTGACCCTAAATCATCTTTCCTTGCCTAGCAATCTGTTTAATGCCCCAAATTCACCCCACAGGAGAACCCAAAAAGTCCTCTTCATGGTGGTAATGTCTTGTTATCCCAAATAGGATTCATAGACTCATGAGATATCCTGACTGGAAAGGGACCCGCAAGGATCATGGAATCCAACTCCAGCCCCCCCAACAATCCCAGCCTGGGCATCCCTGGCAGCAGTGCCCAAAGGCTCCTGGAGCTCTGGCAGCTTCGGGGCCGTGCCCATTCCCTGGGGAACTGCTGACAAAAATGACCATTTCCACTGCAATCCCTACCAGAGGGAAAGAAAACCACCCCAGCACCAAAAGTTCTCTTATATCTTACTCTAAAATCTCAATGGTTTGTCACTTTTAAACCCCAAAAGTTCATCCTGGCTCTGGTTTTTAACCTTGAAAGCCTTTCACATTTCGTTTCCAGGCACACCAGGTTTGTGAAACCCTGCTTCATTTAGAAAATTACATCATGTCCTCCAGCAAGGGACAGCCAGAAGAAGTTCATGTTCCTACGTGAGACCTGACTCTTGGTTTCAATGTGCAAAGTCCTTTTATGCTGGCTGTGAAAAACGCGTGGGTGTTCAGCCCCTCCATTATCACTTTTGCAGGTCTGATAAAGAGAACTGCTGCAGACTGAGGGGTGTTTTTCCTCTCAGAGGTGGCCAAAAGGATAGAAAATGGTAACTAAGTCTCTTGCAAAGGGTTTGGAACAATGAAACCAGCACGTATTGCAGCAAGTGATTCACCAACACTCACAAACACAGGCTCAGGATGGTTTGGGTTGGAAGGGACTTTAAAGGTCATCTTATTCCACCCTCTGCCATGGCAGGGACACCTTCCGCTGTCCCAGGTGGCTCCAAGCCCTGTCCAAGCTGTTCTTGGACACTTCCAGGGATTCAGGGGCAGCCACAGCTTCTCCAGGAATTTCATTCCAGGGTTTCCCCACCCTCACCGAGAAGAATTTCTCCCTAAAACTTAATCTAAACCTCTCTCTTTTAGTTTAAAACCTTTTTCACTTTAGTGTATCTTCCAGATATGAATTCTGTTCCACCTGACTCATACAAACCCCAGAGCTCATTTACATGGAGGTCCAAAAACCAGAAGTGTTTTAGAGAAGTCTGATGTTATCTGGTAACTGAATTCTAAAATACAAAGAGCCCTTCCAGTGGAGTGGGTGTAGCTCTGCTCTCGGATCCGAGGCCTCTCTGGGTGATGCTCACTGGAGTCTCCCCTGGTCTTTCACAGATTCACAGATTCACCAAGAAGAACCTCCAGGATCACCCAGTGCCACCCCAGCAGCATCACCCCAAACCCTGTCCCCAAGGGCCACATCCAGACTCCTCCTGAACACTCCCACAGACAGCGACTCCACCACTCCCTGGGCACCTCATCCCAAGGCCTCACCACTCCATGAGGGGAAAATTGTTCCCAATCTCCACCCTGCCCCTCCCCTGGTGCAATTTGAGGCCATTTCCTCTCCTCCTTTCCCTTGGGACACGGCAGCAGAGCCTGACCCCCCTTCAGTGCCCCTCCTGTCAGGGAGTTGTGGGGAGCAATGAGGTCCCCCCTGAGCCTCCTCTGCTCCAGGCTGAGCTTTCCCAGCTCCCTCAGCTGCTCCTCCCAGGATGTGTTTTTCCTTTTCCCAGCTCTGGACACTCTCCAGTCCCTCAATGTCCTTTTGAAAGTGAGGGGAGGTCCATCCAGCCACCCCTGGCAGATGTTTGGATGAGCTGTGGTGGTGAGTGAGGGCAGGAGATGAACCCAGGGGCTTTCACTACTGATTTTATACAGCCAGGGCAGGTTGAAGGTAGCACTGCTTTCCAAACATTCCTGCAGCCACACTTCCCCTTTCTTTGGGGAAAGAAAACATGTCCTAGAACCAATTCTTAGGATAAAATCCAGGGAAAAAGTGGCCATCATTTGGTTAGTCTGGAGCAGAGGAGGCTCAGGGGGGACCTCATTGCTCCCCACAACTCCTGACAGGAGGGGCACTGAGGGGGGGTCAGGCTCTGCTGCCGTGTGCCAAGGGAAAGGAGGAGAGGAAATGGCCTCAAATCTCATTCCTAGTTGGATATTAGGACAAAAATATCCCTGGAAGAGTGGTGAGGCCTTGGGATGAGGTGCCCAGGGAGTGGTGGAGTTGCTGTCTGTGGGAGTGTTCAGGAGGAGTCTGGATGTGGCCCTTGGGGACAGGGTTTGGGGTGATGCTGCTGGGATTGGATAATCCCAAAGATCTCTCCCAACCCTGATAATTCCACGATTCCCTGGCTCTGTGGAACTCATGTCTGGCTGTGGTGAAGGCCATAAAACCACAGAGAAAATGAATTTCTGAGAGCTGCAGGCGGTGCTGAGGCTTTGAAGGTCCAAGGCACTTGTCACAAAGGACACACACGCTCAGCCCCACGCTGTGCTTCACCCCAAACCTGCCAGGGATTTCCCAAACACTCCTTTCTCTTTTAAACACCACAAAAAGCCACTGGAAGGGCTGGGTCAGAGCCTCTGAGCTGCTGATTTGATGAGGGTGGCAGGGCTTGCCCTAAGTGCAGCAGCTTGAAATGTTTATAGCAAATCACATAAAACCTGACGGGTTTCAGGTTTCCTTCCAGTGCATTCGCAGAAAGATTTGTAAGACATAAACCTTTCAACCTGCAGTCAAAACCCGACCTAGGAGCAGCTTCTGGGCTTTCAAAATCACAGCTTCAGTATGAAAGCAGATGACAAAAAACATCCTGCAAGACAAAATATTCATAAGGCACAAGAAAAAAACCCCAAGCCTGTCTTGGACTGCTTTGGGGTTCACTGGAATCAGAAACTCAAAGCAAAAACTTCAGGTTGGAAATGAAAATGCCCAGATTGATCAAAGCCAGAGAAAATGTTCTCACAGAAGCGAAACTGCCCAGTTTGACAGAGTTTCACTCGCAGGCAGAAGTGGGGAATCCTGCAGACAACATCAAGGATGAACTGGAAACTCTCCCAGGTGGCAGCTCCTGTCACTCTCTCCTTCCCTTCTTCACACTCAGCCCTTTTATGCCCTTTTCCTTCTCCTATTTCAATGGTTTGAATAAAACTTTAGAGAAAAAATGGATGTTTTGGACTAAAACATTTAATTTTACTGGACTAAAATGTTTAGTTTTATTATGAAATTTAAACTGGCAGCTCCTCTCACTCTCTCCTTCCCTTCTTCACACTCAGCCCTTTTCCTTCTTCTGTTTCAATGGTTTGAATAAAACTTTAGAGAAAAAAATTGATGTTTCGGACTAAAACATTTAATTTTACTGGACTAAAACGTTCAGTTTTATTATGAAATTAAGGCTGGTTGTAAAGCCGGGCTTTGGCTGGGATCTCAGTGAAAAAAAAGTCATTTATTTTGAAACTTGCATTGGCAATCTGCATAATACCAGAAGCATTATGGTAAACCAAGGACATGCTTTGATTTCATATTGATTTCATCTCCCTGAGGGCATTCTGGTGCTGGCACAGGCTTCACCCATGAACCACAGCCCTTTGTGGGTGCTCTGATGCTTCAGCCACCACCACTGCTGTCACCTGAGCTGGTGCCACCCCCCTGGAGCTCACTGACACCCTTCAGGGAGGAGATGCTGCTCCACAATTTGGGAAGCTGACTCAAGTTTACACAAATATTACCAAGCCTCTCCAGAGCAGGGCCAACGAGGGAGGGCAATGTTTGCTTGTCCTCTCAGCCCAGTGAGTCACCCCAGCCCTGGCCTGGCTCTCTCCATGGCCAATCCCAGATGTCCTGGAGGAAGCCACAAATCATCTGGCAGATGACAGAGCTGCTTACAGGGGAGATCTTTTCTTCCCCAGCTTTAACAGGGTTTGCTTTGTGCTCCGAAATAGGGCAGTGAGAGGAAAAGGGAGAACTTCACCCTTCCAAAGCTTTTTTTTTTCCCTCCTAAACCTGGCTGGTGTTGATTAAGGAATTGTTGATGATCTTAACGGGTTTTTCCAACCTTAATAGTTCTCTGATACTCTGTTATTTATAGACACATCCAGGTGTTTTTAGGATTCTGCTAAAGCCTTGGATTTGGTGGTGATTCAAGGCAATGAACCTCCCCTGGTGCAATTTAATGCCCACTCTGCCTTTCAGCCTTGCTCTCCATTCCCATTCCTGCCTGTCCTGCTGGGAATCCCTCTGGATGTGCAGCAGGAACCTCTGGAACCCAGCAGGTACCATTTGCACGTGGCAGGATGTCAAAGCCATCCATCGCTCCTGGTTTTGGGATCACCTACAGAGAAATCTTTGCTCAGGATTGTTTCTCCTCGGCTTCCCAAAGCCAGCGGAGCTGCCCCTAAATCCAACTGCAGCCATTTCCTTGCCACTCTTGGTTCAGGAATAGACTCGCCCCTCTCAAATAACAGCATGATTGAGGCACTCATTCTTTATTCTCAAGTCAAATTGCAGAAATTACTTTCCTAACTTGCCACCATTCACATGCATTCAAAGATAAGCAGCTTGTTCTTCTGGGGTCATGCCTCAGCAGTCGAACTAAATCATGATTATCTTCTGGTCATAAAAAAAAAAAATACAGCCTATTTTCTATTTTTACAGCATCCCCTGGCAGTGTGAGGGAGATACTTTCATTTCCCACCAGAGATCTGCCTCAGAGCTGGAGTTTATCCCTCATGGTGAAAACACCCAACAATCTCTAATTAATGGCTGAGTGATAAAGGGCAAAGGCAAAACAATCTGAGGGATGTGCAGGCCAGACAGAACCTAAATCCTTTTTTTAGACTCAGCACAAACACATCCCTGGGCTGAGCGTGGCTGCTCAAACGCTCAGTGGAATATTTTGGCGCAGGATAAAATCTCTTGATCTCACCAGAGCAGAGTGTTCAGCTCTGCAGACTTTTTACTTCCTGCGTTCAGGCCTCGCAACGTTTCTCAAGGCTTTCAAGTGAAAAAAAGAGCTCAGGCTGTGTAAATCAGACATTGTGCAAGGTTCTTCTACTTGTAAGCCAAGGTTTTTATGAGCTTTAGTTCAATTTCCTATTCACAAGCTGCAGTTGGTGGTTTATAATGCTGACACAAATTAACTCTTTGGTACGGGGCAGGCAGGCTGAGAAAGGCCTGAAAAATTTTGTTCCCCTCTTCACAGTGACAAGGGAATTTATGCTATTGGAAAAAGAGAATCCCAGACTGGATTTGGGTTTGGGTTGGGAGGGACCTTAAAGATAATCCAATTCCACCCCTGGCCATGGGCAGGGACACCTTCCATTATCCCAAGTTCCTCCAAGCCCCAATGTCCAACCTGGCCAACAATGTCCAACTTCCAGGGATGAGGAATCCACAATTGTGGAGGTGATGGGAGGGAGCCCCCAACCATTTCAGCCTCCACTCCCACCCAGCAACAGGGACTTGGGGACTTTTCCAACCACAAGGGAACCCAGAGCCACTCATTTTCAATGAGACACAGAGCATTTAGGGGCAGGGGTCCCTGAATCCAGGCAGGGAGGCCCTTCAGAGCAGCGAGAGCTTCTCCATTAAATCATCAAGAGCCCTCCAGGATCACCCAGTGCCACCCCAGCAGCATCACCCCAAACCCTGTCCCCAAGGGCCACATCCAGACTCCTCCTGAACAATCTATTTTCCCATGCCACTAAAGTGCTGTGCTGGATTTCATTCCCATTTGATAAGAAACCATCAAAATGTCACACCGTGGCCACGATGAATTAATAAAATAACATAATAAAGGTAAAACCAGGAGTAACCTTCTTTGCATACTGAAAGAATTAGACCTTGCAGCAAAAAACGAGGGAAAAGTGCCCTCCTGGAAAATGTTACTCTTGTTGCTATTTTGAGCTTCATAAAAAGATTAGTTCTGTTTTCTTTCACAGGCAAAATTACTAGGAAATCTTACAGGACAAGGCAAGAACCTTAAAAAACTATCAAATCAGAAATTATAAAAAATCAGGGTGTGTGTGATGGAGTTATTTAGCTCTTTAAAAGCTACAAGGTCACTCCTTAACACAACACCCCCACCGAGGCTCATTTTTACACCCCTTCCCAAAAAGCCTCCTCGGAATGCGTTGAGAATTCAGGAGGTTTCTGCCTGACCCTCATTCCTTCAGCTGGTGGCAGAGGTGGAGAGCTGGTGTGGTGTGATAGAAAAAGAGCCATATCCTCTGTGGTGTACCACACCCCATCAACATGTCAGGGCTTTGTGCCTGTCACTGCTCCCGGGGGCTGGGACAAAGCTGCTGCTTCCCCACTCCCCTCTTTTTCTCCCACTTTTCACCGAGTATCAGGCTCCAAAAGAGTCATGGATTTCCTTCTCACAGAGCTGCGTGGCCTGATAAAGGGAAATCCAATGAGCAAACGACTTATTTTTCCCTTTCCCTCACGATTTCGGTTGAGGGAGAAAGCGCAATAAATTTTGGCGGGAAAAGCAGAAAAAGAGGCACTTTGGGGATATTTCTTTGCAAACTCTGTTGAGAAATAGGGTGAGGACGAACCACCCTAGGGATGATTATTTTTCTTGCTCCTGAGCCCAAACGTTCCTCTTGCTGTGCCCAGGATTTTGAAACTGCTTGGAGTTCGTTTGAGTGGGGAAAGGAAGAAAAAGGGAACTGCTGGAAAACCGTTCCACGTTCACACACCATCGCAGTGATGAAACCTTTGGTTTACAACTCAACTGAAGTGTTTTACCCGAGGTTTTCTGCAGGAAAAAAAATCCTCTTTACCCAAAGTTCTGACAGACAAGTGCCAGGATCTGAGCCTCAGCTGTCAAAACCGAATAGGAAATTTTATATAAATATAAAAATAAGGAATTATTTGGGTTGGAAGGGATCTTAAAGATTGTCCAGTTCTACTCCTTGCCATGGGTAGGGACACCTCCCACTATCCCAGGCTGCTCCAAGCCCCATCCAGCCTGGCCTGGAACATTCCAGGTGTTCCCAAGGCATCCAGGTGACTTCCAACCTAGCAATGCTTGTAGCCCTGCCCACAAAGAAAATGAAATATTGGTGCTGGAGCAGCATTAATGCCAAAAATGAGTAGCAAGGACGAAAATAACCCTCGTTGTGGGGTGTCAAGCTAAATCTCTTGCTGGATTAAGCAGCTTTAATGAAACTCCTCCTTTTCTGGACAAATCAGCTCTTGGTTTTCAACCAGCTACTCTCAAATTTTTTGGGTTCCTGCCAAGCACAGGAGCCCTGCTCTCCGTCCTGCCCCGGGGCCTGGCTGTGCTCTGGCACCACACAAGCACAGCCCCGCGAGGTTCACTCTGCTCTTTATCAGACACACAAAACTCCCTCCAGAACCTTTCCTGCGCCGCTGATTAAACGGCTGAGCTAAAAAAAAAATAATTAAATAAATAAATAATAGTAATAATAATAATAAAAAAAAGGCTGACGGACTGCAGGAAGATCCTGTTTGTTATTTTAGCAGTATTGCTTCCTTTCTCTGCTCAGGGTGCTGAGCAATGGCAGCACTTGGGCACCTCTTGCTCACCCCTCAGCATCTCCCCCGCCCAGACAAGAAGGTGCTGGTGACTCACTGGGCTGCAGTGCCAGGAAAAAGATGGGAGAAAAACCTTGGATATGAGGAGAAAGAGGGGAAAAAAAAAGGAGTTGAACAGAAGGATTTGGGCAGGCTGCCCTCTGCCTGTGTCCCTCTCAGGGAGCTGTGACCCTGAGGGTGACAGAGCCGCGGTGACACAGCAGCTGCGAGCAGCCGCCTGCATTCCCACTTATTAATGGGAATAAACTCCTGACTCATGCCCGGAGAGTCTGGAGCTGTGAGCAGCTCTCAAGTGCTGCTCTCTGGCCAAGCCAGGGCTGGGACAGGCTCCGTGTCCTCGGTGCCCACGTGGGCACGGCCCTGTGGCCGGACGGGCTTGCGTGGCGAGGGGAAAAGTTCAGCTCCGCCAGTGATTTGGGAAGGTGATTCCCAGGAAGCAGAGAAGGTTCTCGTGCCAGTGCCTGGCTGGGCTGTGTGAATAAGCCGTGACTAAAGCATCAGCTCCGTGGGGGGGTGGTGAGAACATCACAAGAACGTTATAACCTCTTGGTCACCGGTGACAGAACATTGCTGGGTGAAACCCTCCCATTCCTCCCCTGAGCCCTTCCAGGACTGCAGCTGCTCCTGCAGCCATCAGAGCATCCACAGAGCCTCCGAGTCCATCCCACTGCTCCTCTCCCTGAGCCACGTGAGTTGCAACAAATTTTAAGCAGGTTCCTAAGCTTTTTTTCCTAAGCCTTAAGCGCAGCCTAAATCCTGCTCTGCTCTCCCTCCCTGCAGCCATCAGAGCATCCACAGAGCCTCCGAGTCCATCCCACTGCTCCTCTCCCTGAGCCACGTGAGTTGCAACAAATTTTAAGCAGGTTCCTAAGCTTTTTTTCCTAAGCCTTAAGCGCAGCCTAAATCCTGCTCTGCTCTCCCTCCCTGCAGCCATCAGAGCATCCACAGAGCCTCCGAGTCCATCCCACCACTCCTCTCCCCGAGCCACGTGAGTTGCAACAAACTTTGAGCAGGTCCCTAAGCTTTTTTCCTGAGCCTTAAGCCCAGCCTAAACCATGCTCTGCTGCTCCCTCCCTGCATGGCGTGCCAGGTGCTGTTGGCTGCTCAGGAAGTCCCCAAAAAAGAACCAAAAAACTTGTGCTGCCACTCTTGTACCTGCAGTAATTCCCAGGAGTTATCCGAGCCCACTAGGATTTAGGAAGAGCAAATTCCCGAGCATGCCATGGTTGTTTGAACAGCTTAAGTGAGTCCTCCTTGTAATCTCTTTAACTGATAAGCAATGACATGATATTTCTGCAAGCTCAGATAGCAACTCCAAGAAAACTGAAGTGGAAAAAAACCCCACGGACCACAAGGAAGTGCCCAGATCCTCCCCAAAAAATGCATTTTCTGAAACACGGGAAAGCAAACAAAAAAATACATTTAGAAATTCTGAATGGCACTTACCTCTCAAGAAGTGCTGGTAAGAAGGAAGTGACTCAAATATGCTGTTTGAAGCCATTGTTTCCTCTTTAAAACTCACTCTCTCTTCACTGGCAGGGAATTTAGGGTTTCTTCCACCTTGGGGAGTGCAAAACCAAGACTGGTCATTACCACCACCCTCCTCCCAGCAATCCCACTCGGCTCCATCCCGGCGCCTCGGGAGTGGATCCTGAGCTACTTTTGCTCAAAGAACTCCGAAATTGTTTCTTAAAAAGAAGGAGGGAGAAGAAGAAAAAAAAAAAAAAAAACAAGAAAAAAAAAGCGGCTTGGTTGTGGTTGATGATGCTTACCAGCCTCCGAAACCCTGTGGTTTGCAGGCACAACGATTCGCCCTCCCTGCTGACCAATATCCCGGACCCGCTCTTGGGTGACTGCCTCCGTACCCAACTTGTGGTTCTGTGGTTGTTTATGAGGCCCAAAGAAGTGTTTCACACAAGCCAAATTACAAATTTAACTGTTCCCCTTTCCAGGACCTGCCTCCATTGGTCCTTTTTCCATCACATGACTGGGGTGATGTCGACTTTCTGCCTTCTTTTTTTTTTTTTTTGAAGGGAGTTTTTTTTTTTTTAACTTTTTGAAGTCATGCCCTTCTCAGTCCACCTGCCCTCCCCGGGGCTCCAGGCAGTGACGGAGTTGCTGAGGGAGGGAAAAATTGGTGATTCACCAGCTCTGATGCTCCAAAAGGTCTTTGCTGAGTTAGTTTGACTCCTCTTGTTTGGTTGTTTGTGGTTCTTTTGGAAGCCCTGCTTGTTTTGATAGCGAGTTCGTGGCTGCTTATTCTGTAGGAATTCAAACCTGAGTTTGAGGCTGCTGCGAAGGCAGCAGGATGTGGAACTCATCCTGGAAAACATTGGGAATCAGCTGGAGGGAAGACCCCTGCCTAGGCAAAGAGCTCTGTAATAACATTTATTTTTTCAAGAAAATGAAAAAAAACCCTAGGAGACTTAAAAATCTCTTTTTTTATTTTTTTAATTCCCAAAAAAATTCCCAACTTTATTTGGAATCTCTGTGATGGCACCCTTTACAGAGTGCTGGAATATCACAGGAAATCTTGGTGGTTACTTCCATAGGGTCCAATCCAACAATCCTTCCTCAGCACAATTCCTGTTCTTCCTTTGTCTTCTCCCTCCCCAAAAGAAGAGGAAAAAAAATATTAAAAATAAAAAGCCTAACCCAATAATCAATTGGAAGCTTCGTCTCTGGCTGTGACAATGAAGAAGAGAGGAGGAAATTCAGTGACTGCTCCATGAAGTGAGAATTCCTGGACAAAAGGCAGTGCTCAATCCACTTGGATGTTTCTGCTTATTGCAGCTATGGAAGTCCTAAGAGTCCTGACACTGCCTGAATTTCTTGTGGAAACACTGCCAGGGCATCCTGGCTTCCTCCTGGAGTTCGTGGGAGCTCTGGGTGTGCAGTAGATTTTTTGAAGAATAAAAGGCAATCTGCTGAACCAGAGAATTAAAGGATCTCAGAATGGTTTGGGTTTGAAGAGACCTAAAACCACCTTGTTCCAATCCCTGCCATGGCAGGGACACCTCCCACTATGCCAGGCTGCTCCAAGCCCCAATGTCCAACCTGGCCTTGGGCACTGCCAGGGATCCAGGGGCAGCCACAGCTGCTCTGGGCACCCTGTGCCAGGGCCTGCCCTCCCTGCCAGGGAACAATTCCCACTTCCCAAGATCCCATCCAGCCCTGCCCTCTGCCACTGGGAAGCCATTCCCTGCCTCCTGGCCCTCCAGCCCTTGTCCCCAGTCCCTCTCCAGCTCTCCTGGAGCCCCTTCAGACCCTGCAAGGGTCTCTGAGTTCTCCCCAGAGCCTTCTCTCCTCCAGCCTGAACAAAAACCTTCTTGTGATGCAAAAGGATTTGGCAGCTCCAGCAGCACACATTGCTGGAACCTACCTAGGAAGTTGGGATATTTTCCCAAATGAACTTCCTGAAAAAGAAAAAAAACAAACCCAGAGCAAAAGCAAGAACAGGGAACTTAGGCCACTTCACTGCCATGCTCTGAGCTCGGCTCAATCCTGAATCAAGGTGGTTTTTTGCCTCCTTGGCTCTTCCAGACTGGATGGGGATAAACCTCTTCCCGCTCCGGAGCTGCATTCCTTCCTCTCCTATATCAAGAACCCAAGGAGCGGGGCAGGCTCCCGGGAATCGCATCCAGCTCCCGGGAATCGCATCCCGGCAGAGCTCCCGGTGGGATCCGGGAGGGATCCGGGAGGGATCCAGGCGGGCGCTGCGGGACCGGCACCGGCAGAGGGAGCTCGGGCCGGCGACACCGAATTTTGGCTTTATTTTCGGTCCCCGCCCCAAAAAGGCGATGATGCGAGTTGAGTTCAGGGAGCGCAATTCCAGGAGTTCGTGGCATAATCACCTGCGGGAAGAAAAACAGCCAAATTTCAGGTTTGTCTCCACGGGAAAAGATTTTTAAATCGGGATATGGTGGAGATGTGTAAAGTTACCTGTGAGGGAGATCTGCTCTGTTCCAACAGGCAGGACAAAGGATTGTGGAATCATGGAATATCCTGAGTGGGAATAAACCCCCAGGGATCACCCAGTGCCAGCCCAGCCCTGCCCAGCCCCCCCAGCAATGCCAGCCTGGGCATCCCTGGCAGCAGTGCCCAAAGGCTCCTGGAGCTCTGGCAGCCTCGGGGCTGTGCCCATTCCCTGGGGAGCCTGGGCAGTGCCCAGCACCCTCTGGGGGAAGAACCTTTCCCTGCTCTCCAGCCTGAGCCTGCCCTGGCCCAGCTCCAGCTGCTCCCTGGCTGCTGTCCCTGGCCCAGAGCAGGGATCAGAGCTGCCCCTTGGGATGAAGGATGAATTATGGAGATTTTAAATGCCATCAGGCTGGAGATAAGGCCAACAGGAATGTGTTTCAGGGTATCCAAGGAACCTGGTTGCTGCAGGGACGGGCTTGGGCAAGTTCCCTTCTGTGGCAGGGTATCAGACTCCTTAATTTCTTGCTGTCTGTCCTGGCATCTGGGAAAGGCTCTCTTCCTGGAGGATCTGTAATCCCTGGATGCTCAAAAACAAGAACCATCAGAGCCTGAAACCTCTCTTTGGAGCCCTGAGTGACCTGATCCATCCCTGCCCATGGCAGGGGTTTGGAATGAGATGATCTTGAAGGTCCATTCCAACCCAAAACCATTCCATGATTCTACAATTCCCTGATTCTCTGCTGGCTGTGGTGTTTATTTCTCTTTTCCTGGCACTCAGCAGGCTGGGGCAGGAATGCTGCCAGGGCTGGGATGGACACCCAGGGCTGCCAGGGCTGGGGCACAGCTGAGGGACAAGGAACAGTTGCTTTTGTCACCTCCTGGCTGCAGATGATGCAAGGGAAAAGCTCGAGTGTCTCCTGTCACTCCAGAGCCTGATTTGCCACCAAGCAGCTGGAAATAGCACATGGAATGGGATTTATTAAGGTCTGACCACCTTGAATTCCTAAGGAATGCTTTATTAAGATCTAATCACCCTGAATTTTCAAGGAAAAGGACTGAGCCTTGTGGGTCTGTGCCGTGCTCAAGCAAGAGGATGAACTGCTCTTCTCCCAGGCTGCTTCTATCACCACCAGCAAAGCCATGAATCCCAAAAAAGTGGGGAAGGGTTGTTGGAAATGCTCCATCCACCACAGAGCTGTGTTATGCTGGGTGCACCTCAGCTGTTCCTGCAGCCTCCCAAGAAATCTGTGCCAAAATGTGCCCTCAGCGTGGCTGGCATAGCTCGGAGGAGAGGGATAAATGGAATTGTTCTCAATTCCGGCCTCAGGGAGGGCATCCAAGTGTTGCTGTGCCACTGTTGATGCCAATCTCAATTTTTTTTTTAAAGCTGCCCTGTAATTAATGTAAAACCAGATCCTTAGAAAAGTCATGTCAGTGGGATTTAGGCAGGGTTTGCTTTTTAATTTGTCCCTCTGTGCCAGGCACTGAGAGGCCTCTCGAGGGCTGTGTCCAGTTCTGGGTCCTGCAGGAGAGCCCTGGAGGGGCTGGAGAGTGTCCAGGGCAGGGAAGGGAGCTGGGAAGGGGCTGGAGGAGCCCCAGGAGGGGCTGAGGGAGCTGGGAAAGGAGCTCAGGCTGGAGAAAAGGAGGCTCAGGGGGGACCTCATTGCTCCCCACAACTCCCTGACAGGAGGGGGCAGCCGGGGGGGGTCAGGCTCTGCTGGCAGGGAACAGGGACAGGAGGAGAGGGAACAGCCTCAGGCTGGGCCAGGGGAGGCTCAGCTTGGACACCAGGAGCAATTTGTGCATGGAAAGGGAGCTCAGGCCTTGGCAAGAGCTGCCCAGGGAGGTTTGCAGTGCCCATCCCTGGAGGGCTCCCAGGAAGGCCTGGAGGTGGCACTCAGTGCTCTGGGCTGGGGACAAGGTGGGCATGGGGCACAGCTTGGACTCCACAGTCTTGAAGCTCTTTTCCAACCTCAGGGATTTTGGGATTCTGGGATTCTCACCAACTTCAAAAGCAGCAGGACACAAGTTCTCCCTGTCCCAGCTTTCTGTGCTGAGGTTTCTGGCACAGAGAGAGAAACCTGAGAGAAGTCAGAGCTGAGTCCATGTCCTGCTCCAGACAGAATTTGTATTTTCCATCCTCACGCTCCTTTGCTTCCCACTTTTCTGGAAGCCAAAGGGGAAGCTTCAGCCTTTCATCACCTGCATGAGTCTCTCTCCATCCTGCAGTGTCAGAGCTCAGTGGCTTCTCAGAACCTCATGAATGAGGTGGAAAGGGTTATGAAAATAATAATTAAAATAAATGCAGAGGAGAAAATTCACCCGGAGATGGCATTCCAGAGGAACTGGATCTGCCTGGGAATTGAGGCTGTCACTCAACACAGCACAGAGGAGCAGGAAATATTTTAAAACAACACCCCAATGTTTCACTCTGGCAGTTTGAAAATCAAATGTTTTGACTTTTCTTTTCAAAAATTGACCCAGATTAAATAACTCAGCTGAAAAAAAGGCCTGACCTAAATGAACTTTTTTCCTTCTGGTCTTCCTGGTTTGCCTCCATCCCAAAAATTCTGCATCAGTGGCTGCTGGGGAAAGTTCTGATAAATCATTCCACCACTTTTGGTCCTTTTTCTCCCTGGATACAAGAGCTCTTTTATTTATTTCCACTTCATTTCTTTCTTTATTTCCTTTTTTTTTTTATTGTATTTATTTCTTTATTTCCCTTGTATTTCTTTATTTATTTCCATTTCATTTCTTTATTTCCATTTCATTTCTTTCTTTATTTCAATTTCATTTCTTTCTTTGTTTCAATTTCATTTCTTTATTCCCATTTTATTCCTTTATTTATTTCCATTTTATTTCTTTTTTCTGCTGGGTTTTTTTCAGAATTTGCAGGGGATTCCATCAGTTTTTTGCTGGTGGATTGAAAAGAGTCAAATGTTTCTGGCCAGCAGAAGAAAAGGCAGAAAAATGGAGGGGGGGAAAGGAATAAAAAGAAACTTATGGAGAAAGGAAAGGTCTCAAAAACCAAAATAAACACCTAAATATGATTGCAGTCATAGCTCTCATAAAACTGCTGAATATTTAAAATTTTCTGAATATTTTAAATTTAAACTCAGTGGCTGCCAGGGATGAGTTATTCCCGGGAATCAGACACAATCAGATGTGATTCCCACTGGGAAAAACACAGAAAAATTCCCATCTTAGTGACCTTTTTTCCCCTTTTTCCTCTCCTAATTGTGGCAGATTCCAGAGTCCCACCCCAACTTTTCCACTGGGAAGTGTCACCACTTTTCACTGCCTCAGTATCTGCACTGGGATCAGTTGGATTGTTCATAAGTGGGATAAAATTGAGCAGGATTTTCCCTCTTTTTCTTTTTTTCCCTGGATTTAGGCACCCTGATATGATTCTCCTGATATTATAATGAGCCCTTGCCCCACTGTTTATTCTATAGGATGTATTTAGGGATATTTTTTGAAAGGAATTCATTGTTTTCCTATTAATGTGATATATTTTTATTACAAACCTGACTTTAGAAAGTGGGGAAATCCACATCATTTATTTACAAAAATTAGAATCATGGAATCATGGAATGGTTTGGGTTAGAAGGGATTTTAAGGATCATCCAGTGCCACCCCTGCCATGGCAGGGACACCTCCCACTGTGCCAGGCTGCTCCAAGCCCCAATGTCCAACCTGGCCTTGGGCACTGCCAGGGATCCAGGGGCAGCCACAGCTGCTCTGGGCACCCTGTGCCAGGGCCTGCCCACCCTGCCAGGGAACAATTCCCACTTCCCAAGATCCCATCTAATCCTACTCTTGGACAGTTTGAAGCCAACTGAGAAGGGATAAGGTGCTCATTAATTAGGAGCTCATCAGCTCTTTGCTCTTGTACCACTTTAGGCAATGAAACTTAATTAATGAAACTCCAGTGATGAATTAAGGCTGGAAAACCTCCCTGGAGTATCAGAAATCTTCCTCTTACCAAGGCAGGAGGAGGAGAGGGAAGTCTCTGGATTGGTGGGATTGATGTTAAGATTCCCTCTGAAAAATCTGGGACAGTGGGAGGTGTCCCTGCCCATGGCAGGAGCTGGAACTGGATGAGCTTTAAGGCCTCTTCCAACCCAAATCATTCCAGGATTCCATGAAAATCTACCTTAGTGCCAAGCCAGCAGAGAGAAGAACAACTACAGAGGTTCCCCCAAAAGGTGGGTAACCAACTAGGGAAGAATTGCTGGAAAATGCTGGAATAGTATCTATTAATTTGCTTTTATTTCTTTGCACAAAGTCTTTATTCCCTTTCAAGCCAGAGAGCAAATCCTCCACGAGGTTGAACAATCCTTGAAAAAATCCCTAAAACACAACTGCACCTTATCCAGACATGCCAAATAAAAGATATCTCATCCCTTCAGCTCCATTTTCCTTTTCTCCAGACATTTCTGTGGCTTCACAACGCCAGCTGTGCTACGGGAGGCACATGAAAGGCTAATTAAATCAGATATCCAAATGATCTCCAGCAAAGCTGAACAGAAGTGATCAAGGCCAGATTTCCTCCTGTGTTACATAAACCAATAATGCAGGAGAATGCACAGAGTTTCTGTGGGATTGAAACATCATCCCATGGACAATGACATAATAGCTTAGGAAAAAACCTCAAACAGCAATTCCAGAGGGTAGGAGTGATCCAGTTCTGTCTTGATAGCAATTCTGGACAATTCTGGACAACAGCCCTGGAATTGTCTAAGCTGAGGAATATGTGAGAAACCTCAGTATTCAAAATCAAGTTCAGTATTAATTTATATATTTTTTAATCAGTTTTATCTGCTCAGTTTCCATCCTTAGGTGCTGCTGAATGTCAGTCACAGGTGGGAACAGATTTCCTGGGAATGCAGGTGTGGATTTTCCAGGTCTGTGCTCACTTCCATGTCAGTGCAGGGCAGCAATTCAGGTCCTTGCTGAACCCTTTAAGAAATGATGAGTTCCAACCCAAATCACTCCATGATTCCATGGCAAAACAAGCAGGAAAACCTCTGGATGAGCACCTGGGACAAGCTGGAAGTTGGGATGAGGACAGCACTGCTACTCCCTTTTTCCTGCTGCATGTTGTCCAAGCAGGAAAACCTCTGGATGAGCACCTGGGACAAGCTGGAAGTTGGGATGAGGACAGCACTGCTGGTCCCTTTTTTCTGCTGCACTTTTTCCAAACAGGAAAACCTCTGGATGAGCACCTGGGACAGGCTGGAAGCCAGGATGAGGACAGCACTGCTATTCCCTTTTTCCTGCTGCACCTTTTCCAAGCAGGAAAACCTCTGGATGAAGACCTGGGACAAGCTGGAAGCCAGGATGAGGACAGCACTGCTATTCCCTTTTTCCTGCTGCTATTCCCTTTTTCCTGCTGCACGTTTTCCAAGCAGGAAAACCTCTGGATGAAGACCTGGGACAAGCTGGAAGTTGGGATGAGGACAGCACTGCTATTCCCTTTTTCCTGCTGCTGTTCCCTTTTTCCCTGCTGCTGTTCCCTTTTTCCTGCTGCATGTTTTCCAAGCAGGAAAACCTCTGGATGGGCACCTGGGACAAGCTGGAGGCTGGGATGAGGACAGCACTGCTATTCCCTTTTTCCTGCTGCTGAAACCCCCAGAACCAGCAGGAGCTGAGTCAGGTTCTTCCTGCTGGAATTGGCTTTTCCAACTGCACTCCAGGCAGGGAAGAGCCATCCCCCTTTTCCATATTTATAAACACCCAGCAGCCAGGCATTTTCCCCTTTCTTCCCAGTGATTAAATGGCCATGAAATGTTTTCATTTCTTTGGCGCCAGAGTAATCAAAATCAGTCGGAACCGCGGCGATGAAAGGAAGGAAAACAAGGCAAACAAGGAGGCGTGGGATTGATTGTGCTGCTTCTCCTAGGAGCTGGCAAAACTCCTCCCTTGCAGACGAACATCTTCTCCAGCTGGTAATTATTCCCAGTCCTCGTGGCCTCTGTCCATCCAGGATGAAGCTTGAAAAGCTCTGGGATTGCTGTGGGAGCGTCGGAGCCTGGAATTGCTGTGGCGTGTGCGTGACTCTGCTTGGGCAGGAGGGAGCTGCTCCCAGAAAACCTCGGTGAATGAAATTTTGCTGCTTTCATGTCTGCCCCAGCAAAGATTCCGGGTCAGGCCTCCTGATCTGCAGCATCCGTTTGGAGCTGGTGTTTTCCACTACATCCATACAAAAATATTTCCTTTCTAAGCCTTTAGCGGCTCAGCAGAGGCAGGGGAGGGGGATGAGGTAGGATGAGGGAGTTTAGGGAAAGAAAAACCCCTCAGAAATGACAAGAAATCCTCCAAGTTTCTCTGCTTTTCAGTTAAAACCTCCACATTTAGGTCACCACCTGAAAGCCAGATGGATTTCAGGGATGCTGCTTTTGTTTGCATTTTCCCTCCTGTTTCCCTCGATTTTCCCAGTCAGCTGCATGGCCACAGAGAGCTGCAGATGTGGCCCTTCCTGCTTTTGCACAGGAGCTTCCCAGGGCATTCCCCATTTCCTTCAGGAAAAGGCACAATCCAAATACTGCAGGACTTGAACCACTGGGGATCAGCTGGGAAGAGCTGGAAGAGTTTCCTACATGAAAAACCAAACCAACCCAAACCAGAACTCAACCACTGAGGTCAAAAGCTTCAAACCATTGAGGGCAGTGGTTTTAAACAGAAGGAGGGCAGGGCTGGATGGGAGAAATCCTTCCCTGGGAGGGAGGGCAGGCCCTGGCACAGGGTGCCCAGAGCAGCTGTGGCTGCCCCTGGATCCCTGGCAGTGCCCAAGGCCAGCTTGGACACTGGGGACAGTGGGAGCTGTCCCTGCCATGGGAATGGATGAGCTTTAAGATCCACTCCGCCCCAAACCATTCCTGGATTCTCTGGGTGCTGCTCAGGGAAGCTGTTGAAGCAGCTGCCAAAGCTCCTGGTGTTTTCCAGCCCAGTCTAACACCCAGATGGATAATCCAGGATGATTTTATGGAAGGACTTTTCCAGCACTATTGGCTCCACGATTGATGACCCTTTGCAGAGAATTGACTTTACTTCCTCTCCAAGGATAAATTAGGCACAATATGCACTCCAGAGGCTCCAAGCTGGGATATTTTTTCCTTTTGATGGACTCCTCTTGGCAGATGTGGATTTTGGGGACTCCAACCTCTGTCCCCACAGCATTCCCAAACTCCCAAGGGTGACAAAGCTGTGGGGGACAGAGCAATGTCCTTAATGACTCCACTTTATCTTGTCAGCCTCCAAGGCTGAGCTGTTTGCAGATAACAAATGTTACCAGCTGGAAATGTGGGTGAATTATCTGTGGTAAGGTGCCTGAAATCTAAAAGAAGCTTTAATTTGGTTGGTTAATTAGGTTTTAAAATGTGATAGAGTCTTTTGTGTGTGTGTGAGAAGGAAGGGGAGGGAAGGGAAGGTACGGGAAGGTGCGGGAAGGTGCGGGAAGGTGCGGGAAGGGAAG
>VZRF01006571.1:0-14492 GCA_013396875.1 Vireo altiloquus
CCCTTACTCCTCAAGTGCCAATCTACATTAGATAACCCTTTAATGATAGCAATTTTCCCCACTTTTTAAAAAAGCAAAGGACAGTGGCAATTCCAACCATTTTGATTGTGAAGAACCATGTGGATTATGAGTGTTGTAGCACACAATGGAAACTGATTGGTTCTTCATAGCCTGCTTTCCTTGAAAGCTTGGAAAATATTTCCCTAGACATTTCAGTTTCAAGTAAATCAATTTGTAACACTGTGAAACATAAGCAAATATTTCCTTAATTCTGTCTTTTGCATCTATGCATTATTTACACAGTACTCAAGTAAGTGATCAAACACTATTTTCCACTGGACATCTGCATCAGTGCAAAGCAAGGCAAGAGTTCAGAAAAGAATAAAAAAATGTAATAAAGGAGCATATTTCCTTACATTCTTTTAGCTACATAAACAGTAGGTAAACAGTAACCAAAGACAGCAAGCAAGCAAAGATAAGTTAATACCTAACATTCCAGAAAAATTATCATCAAGAGTGTATTTTATCCCTGTTTTCAGCAGAGTGATGCTAAGGGAACGAGCATTGCCAGAAGGTTGAGGGAGGTGATGCTCCTGCTCTGCTCAGCCCTGGTGAGGCCACATTTGGAGTGCTGTGGGCTCCTCAGTACAAGAGAGACATGGAGTTCCTGGAGCAGGTCCAGCAGAGAGCTACTAAGTTGTTCAAGGGTCTGGGGAATCTTTCTTACAACAGAAGGCTGAGGGAGCTGGGCCTGTTCAGCTGAAAGAAGAGGTGACCAAGAGGGGAGCTCATTAATGTGTATAGAATATCTAAAGGGTGGGTGTGAAGAGGATGGAGCCAGGCTTTGTAGTGGTGCCAACCAGTAGGACAAGAGGCAATGGGCAGAAACTGATGCACAGGAAGTTCCACCTGAATATGAGGAAGAACTTCTGTACTGTGCATGTCTGAGCACTGGAACAGATTGCTCAGGTTGTGGAGTCTCTCTCACAGGAGATGAAATTCAAGAACCGCCTGGACACAATCCTGTGCAATGTCCTCTCAGATGGCCCTGCTTGAGCAGGGAGATTGGACCAGAAGACCCACTGTGATCCCTTCCAACCTCACTCATTCTGTGATTCTGTGATCTCATCAGAGTGTGATTTATTTCTCTTCCTGACAATATACTTCCTCCACTTCTACCAACTCCAGTATTCTTCAGACCCTTCCGGAAGACACAGATACAGCCAAGGATAACCAAACAAAAAAAACACTTAAAATGCCATTCAACATGAGTTAAATCAATTCATAGAACTGATAAGAGGCAAGAGAGGGGAGCAGTACTTCCCCACATACAGCTGCAAAAACTTACATCTGCCTAGCTGCCAGACAAAGCGCACTTCAAACATATGACACATTCTGGAACTGATCTCTGATTATCTGGGTATCAGATTTGCAAATAACTGCAAATATTTGCAAATAAGTTTTAAACTGTAAATATAACCACCATCCACCTTTATGTCTGAAGTCAACACGAGCTGCTTTTGGAACACATGAGGAAATGCTAAGAACTTGGAAAACTTATATATCTTATAACTTATAACTTATAGCAGTAACCTGAATTAGCTCCCACTCGCAACATGAAAATAATCACATCCTTCTTACCATTAAGACTAAACACTTGTGAGAGATAAAGTTATCAGAGCAATCAACGCTATAGAAAAGCTACAGAGAAAAATGAGTACCTGTCTGCACTACCAGGCTCATTAGTCTTGTGTACAAGGCCTAGCAAAAGAATACAATAAAATACTCTGTAGACACTCCTAATTTAACATGGCTTATTCTAAAAACCCAGTGAAGGAGGAAACCTGTGGAAAAAATTATGTCAGGAGATACATACATGCTGGAAGGGCTAAAGTAGATTCACAGAGGACAGGCTTCACAACCCAAATGTTCTTTTTACACAGCTAGGAACATTTCATTCTTAAAAGCCTCTGAATCCACACAGATATAGGTGAAACACTCATTGTTAATGCTGGTTATCTGCAGAGGTTATTTCTGAGTAAAAACATAAATGAACCAGTGATGATGAGAAAAGCCTGGAATGCCACAACACTGCATAGTGCAACATTGGCCTTCATACAGCCAATGACTACAACAGGGAGGGAGCTGCCAATCCTGAGAGCACACATAGGTGGTACTAAGGAAAAAGAGAAGAAACAACAGCTCCACCCCCTCCACATCTGCCTATCTGCTGACATCTTCAGAGACTGGAGTGATGGGGATACAACATGCCAAAGCAGAATTCAGTGGAGCTGAAGAGCTTATGCTATTTGGCAAGCCAAAGAATCTGATAGAAGTACTTCTACTAACAGTCCCTTTGAAGCCATGCCTCCTAAAATCGTAATATAACGGTCTATGATGATTAAGAAAAACGTATACAAGTATGATTTACAACAAAACTATGCATTTAATCAGACTTGGAAAGCCTGGGTTTAATTTTTTGCTCTTTACCAGACATCTTCTGTGCCTGAGGCAAGCCACATTGCTACCACAAGCACTGATTCTTTGTCCATAGAGTGCCAAAGATGAGATTTCATGAGAGAACAAGGGAATGCACATGCTAAAATTTGAGAGACACTCAAGACAGAATGATAAATATTCCAGAAAAGCCCACAGAAGTGTGTCCTCAATATTAATTCATTTTGGCTAATGACACAACTTGTGATACATCTCAGTAAAAGCTGTCAAACTATCAAAGGACATAAACAGTTCACTTTGAAATAAAAACACATAAATGTCGAAACAACTGCAATACATAAACATGAAAAAAATTCCTCCACCATTTGCTTGGTGATATCAATAACAGCAGTGCATCCCAATTAGAGTATAAAAAAACATAAAAGAACACAAATACAGAAGACAGGCACTCAAAGTCTGCAAAGACAAAATTTCTCAACTCTCACCTTGCCTACAAGAGCACAGTCCTGTCCAACCACTTATTCCAGACCTCCCCTTTTTTTAAAACTCAAGTTCACCTGCAGCAGGTTTTAAGACCCAGCAAATTCCCAGTACTGTGGGCTAACAGCTGAGCTGCAAGAGGTGCCTCATCAAGCAACACACCAGCAGCTCTTTGTCTCACCCCATGAGAGATGCACGCTCTGGCTTTTCCTTTGACCTGACTTGCAAAACAAGACAAGTCACAGCACACAGCAGGGCAAGAGCGCAGAGGCTCCACCTGGCATCCTGCCAGCCAGCTCTAGCAGATTTTGGTACTGTGTTGTTTCATATATAGCAAGAAGCAGGTCCCAGCCTTCTGCTCAAGCTTCAGATTTCCAAATGGTGTGAGGAGTAATTCCTTGTAGAACAGGCTAATTCTGAAGTGAAAGAGAGCAATACTGGCAGAGACACCTGACGTCAGTGAGGAAGGGGAAAAATGGAATATCTAGGGATTGTCACGAGAATTAAAACAAGACTATTTCAGACAGAAGAGAGAAAACAAGGCAAAAATTGCATGAGACTCGATCTTCACTCCTTTGATGTTTTAGGTCTTTAGTGTCTCCCACTATCCTGTTTCTACCTACATGGGTGCACCTGTAAGTTGTCTGTAACCACATAAGAGCTATTTATGGCAAGTTATCAAAACTGAAAACACTAACTTCTGCCTCTCAAAATACCTCTGACAAGAGCCCAGAGAGCACAAGGGAATGAAGAAAAAAGAGGAATAAAGTATACAACCTTGCAGACCTGAATTGCTTTACCATACGAAAGTTGGATAAAATGCTAATTAGGGAAACAAACATCCACATCAGAGTAAAAAATCAAAACAAAAAAAAATCCAAGAAAACAAAACAAAATCTGATAACCTGTGACTAGCTGAAAGGCTAAAAATTAACACAAAATTCTCACTAAGATCTCTGCATAGAAGCATTGCAACTGAAGAGAAGGAATTTACTTAGATAAATTGAAGACATTTTAAGAACTTAACTAGTATTTGAAAAACATTATGGAGCAATTAACACACTTAGGGTAACAGAAAACAAAATCTAAAGAAAAATATTGTGTACTTACTATCATTTAGTGTCGTGAAGTCCAAGAATCGATATTCATAGCAAACATCTATCTTGGTCTCTACCTGAGGCCTCTTCAAAGTTGAATAGATATTACCAGGTCGTTTTTCATCATGCTTCTCTAGTTTGTTCAATCCACAACCCATTTCAGCAGTTTCTGATACAAAGAGGTAGAGAGAAGGGAAAATGCATAAACATGATTAACTCTGAGTTTTTTCTTTCTGGTTTCATGCCCCACAGTAGTACATTATGGTGATTTTTAGTTTTTAAATACAAGCTACCTACAAACTACATAAAATCATATAATCAAATAAATTCTCAGATAATAACTGAAGTATATACTACTCATATCTACCCTCAGGCATACTACCATTTTATTGGAAAAGTGACAGTTTAATTTATGTATTTTGCACCTTTCAATGTATTCAACGGTACACCTCAAAGATACATATTCCATTATAAAAAAGTAGCTTAAAGTGCAAAATAACTTGCTAATATTAAGGTTGTAAACCTAATAAGAATTTCTATATATGCAGTTACTAAGAGAGCACCTAGTATTAACCTTTACACAGATCTCTGTAACATTCAAATATCTAGCCTTGCAATTCAATGGAAAAAGCAAGTTTTCTCTGCAGAGAACAACCTGCATTTACAAAACAACCTCACTTTCTCCGACCTCGTTTTTTTAGGAAATAATGGCACTTCACAGAATCTGTCTTCAAAACAGAAGAGGCACCTGGCCACAGAACTGCACTAGATAAACCTAGTTCTCTTTTAAAAGGCTGCCAGGCCACAAGATTTTAAAGGATTACTCCTGACAGCCATTCCTGCTACACAGTAAATGTTTCTCAATATCCTGCATATTACAGCTCAACTGAGTAGGAAAGAATTGAAGAATTACTTGGCGAAAATATCCAGATGACCCAAACCTGCTAATTCCTCTCAACAACAGTGGTGGGGCTTCAGGCAAATACTTCAACCAGCAGCAAGTATGAAAAACAAGTATGAAGACACACCAGCTGGGCACCTGAGGTTCTTCATTACAACCCACCCAACATCCTGCCTCCACCGACGTGGAGAAACTCGCGCTCTGGGGATGGGGAGGGAAATGCACAATAAACGCTCAGTAACAAAGAGTGGCTCCCACAGGCCACCCCAGAGATTTCAAGGCACGGGATCCATTCAGTGTAAACACACTGCATAAAGCATAGGAAGGTCAGTGTCACAGCCTACCTGCAACCTCTGACAGACAGCAATGAGCATCTGAGAAAGTTCAGTCACAGATTAGGGCTGCCTTTACCTTGACAGTTAATAAACCTAAGGCAGAGAATGAAAACCTTGCTCAGGTTCACCGTCTCCAAAGAGCTGCTTGTAAGCTTATGCCACAGCCCCACCCCCCAAAATCTTAAAAAGTTAGTCATATGTACAGCCCGAATGTATTTGAAAACTACTTGCAGAAAATTATTTACATTTATTTATTTTCTACATTTATTATCTACATTTATTTATACTGTGCTTTAACTTTTATAAATTTTGTCCTTCCCTCATGCTTCCTTGTAAAATCATTCTTATTAATAGTTACCAAATCCCTTGCTGTATTTTGCTATGATAAATGCCCTCAAGTCCTTTTCTGCCATTTCCTAGACAGGATCTCTGCTCTCTTCATCACCCCACTCACTCATTTGCATCACTGTTCTCATTTCTCTACATGAACACAGGTGGCCATATGCTCAAAATGAGATCTTAACAAGGCTTATGAAAATAACATTCATGCTTCCCTGTCTCTACTGCAAGTAACACACCTACTGCACCTAAAATCATCATTCACAGCTGAATCATCACCTTCACAGTTTACTGTCAACTTCCTAGCAGACAAAGAGCCTGTTTCTCCTTATTTTTATCCAACACAACTAACTGAGAAGTTTCCAACTCATCCCTCATAATTTTGCTCTATGTCTTTGCACTTCTACTGCTCAGTAATAGTCTTACCCCATTCTCCAACACCCTCGGAAGGAGTCGGAAGTCCTTCTGGGCTCAACAATACCACCCACCTTCTTATCATGTGCAAAGTCCATAAATGCACACCTACATCTTCCTGCAGAGTCCCTAATAAATAGATCAGAACAGGACTGAACAACACATTGAACATGAAAAAAGTGACACAGTAAATGTCTGATCACACAGAAACTGGAAGCAGAAAAAATATGTGCTATAAAGACCTCTAGCACTGAGAAAAAAGGATGATGTGTTATTTGTACTCCTGAAGTTTCAATATTTGGTGGATTCAGCAGAAAACAATCTTCCCTGATTATTTTGAAAGTGAGGTAAGAACTACTTTAACAATTTCTATCAATGAAATCAAGGTTTGCCGGCTCAATTTTTTTATTTGGAATTTAAGTCCTCATGATCTTTTTATGTCCTCAAAGTGATACTCTCCATCTTTTTTTTTTATATGACAACTATTACTATTAAAGGATTATTCTTTCATATATACAGAAGTATCTTCTTTTACCTGTGCAATATTATTTGTTTCAGTCTAAAATGTTATTTTAATACATAAACATATGTTGCATATTAAAGAACCTAACAATACACTAGGTATTTTTCCACGAACTATAATGGAACACATTTAGCAGTATACTTGTGCTAGTGAAGAATTAAGGTAGCAGTAAGTGTTAGCAAGTGTACCAAATTTCTTGTTTCAACCCAATAATTCTTACACATCCTAAGCACACAGCATTTCGTAAGGAAAAAAATTCCATTTCAGAGGTCATTCCGCTGCAGTGCCTGCAACCTTTAGTTGTACAAAGAGTCTGAAATCCACAGGACTCTCAGACAGTGATGGCTACAGAAGGAGGCCTTGGGGACTCTGCATTTCACATCGTGGAGAGTTTTGCATTCTTTCCCGAATTGGGGTGAAAGTGCTAAAAAATAAAAGCCTGCACTTCCAACAGCAGCCACAGGAGACACAGGAGACACTCTCCTGTGCCTCTCCAGCAAACATTTTTTCAGCCCTTTGGAGAAAAACTCTTCTACCCTCACTGCCCATGTGAGCAATGACCTCTGAGAACACAGACAACCCTCAAGCCATTCAGCATGAGCTACTTGTCCTCTTGGGGTTGGACTGAAAACATGCTTTTTTTGGTATTAATTACCTGAGTGACTGCTTACTAGAAGACTGATTTTCTTTTTTGTGCTGTTTAGCTAAAACTTCAGTCAGGATCCTTGAGGATAAATGCTTTCTCACATTTCATTAAGTATAGGCAGTTAAGTTACTTAAAGCAGACATATGGAAAAGGATGACGAAAAAACATGCTTTCACTTGAAAAAAATGAGGAATCAGGGTAAAAAAATTTAGTTTTCACAACATCTTTTCCACAGTAATTAGGATAAAATTGCTACAGCAGTAGAAAACAAATCTTAATAAAGTTCCTACTTTAACACAGGAGTCTAAATATGAAAATAATTCCACAGATGTATGAATACTTAAAAGTTTTCTCAAATATAGTGATGATGTGTGTATGACAAGTCATCACTCAATCACCAAATTCTGCTCAAAGTGATCCCACAAACATCCTTCTGGGACAGCTTGCTTTACAACCTTTCAAAGGCTTTTAACATCAGTTATTACTCTCTTCCTTTCCTTTGCAGCAAAGTTAGTGCTGTTCAGTCTTTCCACCATCATCTGAAAATATCTCCTTGCTTTTCAATTACAAATCTACTTGTCAACAGGATATTATTCATCTTTTTAATTTTCTACATCACAGTTAACAAAGAGTGCTGTAATAAATGTTCATCACTGATGCATTCAAAGTAATCTAAACCCCCTTCAATGCATGTTTTCAGAAGGTGTATTATTTTGCTGTAAGACATGCTTATGATTACCATACTACATAGATTTATCCTTGCTTTCCATACATGCATGTGAATTCCACTTCCTTTTATTCATATTAAACCAAAATATTATCCCTAATATTCACTTTTTAGTAAATTGAAAAACAATCCTTCAAAGACACTGCCAAATTTTCAACATCTCTTTGCTCTGCAGTAGGTTCTAAGACAAACATTTTCTTTCTCATTAATGCAGAAATCAATTATCAACTCAGAAGTTCTATATTTAGGAAAAAAAAACCTTGAAAAAGTAACATTTAATGGAGAACATTAACATCTAAAATTATGATTTAGCTATGGGCTTTTACAGTTACACATGCCAGAAAAACTAATTCTGTCCACAAACTCACTTAGATTGCAGATTAATTGTACACGTGCCCTATGATCTTGTTGATCTCAAACTGTTCATATGTTCAGCCATGTGAAACTGTTTGTATGTTCAGTCATGTGATCATAAAACTAGAACTGAAACCCAAATCTGACAATAGATCGGCTTTTTTTAGTCTGCATCTTCACTTTAATTCCGCAAAGCATCAAAAATAAAAGGTATGCTGAGTTGCAGAACAACAGCAAACCCTAGGCAATTAGTTTTTAAGTTTTGAGAAGGACAGCAAAGGCCTTCACTGCTTAGGAAAGGAGCATCTTGCTTCTGCAAGCTGAGTTCAAACATTTAACCCAGGATTTGTACATCCCAAATACCCAACTCACAAGCCACAGAATAAGCTTCTTGCTGCCACCTCCTCCTCCCCAGTGCTGTCCTTCATTGTGTATTTTAGGAGCAGAGGAGCTCTGGGGAGCATCTGCAGGTACACGACAGAAACCCATCCCAGCATGGCTAATGACCTGCCCCTGAATGCTCCTTCTCAATACAAGTTTTATCGAAACTGGTACCATCCTTTGCCATGAAAAGAAGCCAAAAAGTTACAACAAATTGTAGTCAGCAAGGAAAAAAAAAAAAAAAAGCCAGCAGTATTTCCACTTTTAATCATCTCTGTGATCAATGAAAATGAATATATCTTGAGTAATTTTTACAGCTCTTTTAGAGATGTGTCAAATTCTCAGCTGATGATGTCTGAACTTAAGCTTTGCTAAAATACCCTCTTGCAGTTTGGGTTTGCTCTCTCACATTGCTAGTGTGTGTTCAAAATAGATGAAATACAACAAGTTCAGAATTAGTAAAGAACAAGGATAAAATAATACCACGTAGCTAACAACTTGTTTTCTTGTTAACAGAGATTCAGGCCCCAGGATTCCTTTTCAGCAGGAAAAGAGAACAAAGAAAAGAAGGAAAAAAAAACAAAAAAACCCTTGCCTTCTATCCAATATTCTTTGGGGGTATATTGGGGAACAAATGAGGCTAATTTTCTGATTTATTGATCCATCCTTTCATGAAACTCCACAACAATTTATCTCCAAGGAATAATAACAAAAATTACACTGAAATGTAACAGAACCACATGGCTAATGGAAGCTTGAATAGATTACCAGAATAAGTAATTTAAAGGATGTTTATCAACTAAGTACATATTGGCTAAATAGTTTATTTCAACTAATCAATGCATGATGTCAATGACTACTTAGAGGGACGATTAGAAAATAATTCCAAACCAATTCATTTAAATACTTAGGAGTCAACTGCTAAGTATATAGCATTAGACTGAATATTCTACCAAGTGTGTAAGTGAAATACATTACCATCTGAAATAGGAACAAGGTAATTTTAGAGCTTACAATGGCGTCCAAGGAAAATGTACTGTATGGAAAATTAATGCTTGTCAGCTTGTTTTTAAGCAAAATTAGTGAGAACAAGCTTGCTTGCATTAACATATTTAAAGCATTCATTGGTCAGGACTAATGAACGTATTTTGTAAGCTTTATCATGAATTAATTTATTTTTAAAATACATATCCTAGGTTACTGCTAACGTTCTTTTCCAAAAATTATGGAATATAGTATTCTTACTGATGAATGTAGCAGCTGGAAAACAAGATAACTGCAATGTATTAATAGGTTTTCTCTCTTGATTTTGGCTAAGACCTTTCATCTTCATTCTTCCTTCCATGGATAATACTTAGGTACCTCATAGGGATGCTAGAAGGCATTTAGGAATAATTACAGGACTTCACATTTGTTGTGCAGTAATGAGACATGCTTATTTTCTTAAACCCTCACTCCTGCAATCCTGACCTTTCCATTTTCAAAATAATAAGCACTTCATGCTCAGTTCACTTGCTGGCATGTGGTCACTTAATTCTTGCATCCTTCCCAGTCTACAAAACACCAGAGTGTTTAGTCCCCCACTCAGCTCTAAACAAACCCTGAGAGAGCTTGCAAATTACAGTCAAGTCCCTTTCCTAGTACAGTTAAAGCAATGAAGCAGAGGAGGAATAACAAGGCAAAAAAACCAGCATAAGCAAAGCAGAGAATTAAAAACACCAGACCAGACAAACTGGGTATACAGGTAAACAAAGAAAGCAGAATAGGATGCCAGGATGATCCTTTGTCAGTTCCCAGAAAAGAGCCTCGCTTCTGACTTCTCCTCATTTTTCCCACCCTGGCTTACCGCTGCACAGGCTTTTTTGTGAGATTATGCCATTTAAGAGGGAAATTCCTTACCAAGAGATACCCACTCGGTCTTTTTTTTTCAACAGTATTACCATCCAGGAAGATATGTAAGCATATATTCAATAAACACTGCAATAATTTTTATTTGTGGGGAGGGATCTCTGATTAAGTAACTAATGTTTACCAAACAATTTGAAACATTCTGAAATACTTACAAGGAACAATTACCATAAATCAGTCCCATCTATTGTCAAGATGTTACAGCTGACAAATGCTTTTTCACCATATACTTATGAATTTGACCAGTGCTGTCAAGATTTTAGACTTGAGGCTGATAACTAAATCTCAGCTTACAGGAAGGTTGGGGAAAGAATAATCCCAGATTTATCCTTTATGATTGATTTGATTTAAATTAAACTGCAGAGTAACCCAAGTACATCTGCAATTAAGGTTTTCAATTTCAAAAAGCCAATCTCAAAAACTAAGGAATTCATTAGTGAAATGAACAGGAATGAGCAATCTGAGGATGTAAGCACAGGGAGGTCTGGAACATGTTTGAACTACAATATGAGTATCTGCAGAACTTGGAACCCAAGGAAGTGACAAGAGAATTCATAAGAAGGTTTCCAGACACAGTGAGATGAATTACCTAATAAAGAAAGAAAGGTAGAATAAGCAGAGAGCTTAAGGGACAGGAACAAAGTTCAGCAGAGGAAACTACAGTCTCAGATCAAGAAACACCAGCACAAAATGAAATGTGCCAGAAGCCAAGGCAAGTAGGAGAGGCCAAAGATACCACAACTCAACAGAAGCAGAACACAAATCAGGACTAGTCTGGATTCACACCAAGAATCCTGTAAGACCTGTCATGATGAACTGCAGCTCCAGCTGCTAGAATTAAAAACCAAATTACTGCATTGGGTTTGGTACTGTCTCCCAGGGAGACAAGAAAATGTACTGACTACACAAAAAAAACCAGAGAAAAACATAATTTGGCCAATTAAGACAATTGCCAGTCTAGCTTCCAGAGTTTCTAAGCTTGAGGAAGAAAGCAAAGTAATACATGGATAAATACAGATTCAATAAAGTTAGAGCAGACTACCCTGACAGGTCTTGTATACACAAGTCACAAAGAAAGCACAGCACTAGCATGCAGCACGTCAAATTACACGCCAGCATGATAACGTGATTTCAACAAACTCTTACTAGGTGCTATTGTTCTCAATGTAGCGTTCACATCACTGACTTGGGCTCGACTCTGCTGCCCTGCATAACACACTTACTCTGTGCTTGTCTCTGGGCCTGCAAGTCACCAGGCCACCTCTGCGGGCTCCCTGCCACCAGCCACGCTTAACCCTCTCTAGGGAAACAGAGCTGGTTTGTGTGGGGGTGTGTCTGTGCACAGGGGCAACAGGGTGGGAGGCAGAGGAGCAAACAGCATCAGAGAGAACAGGGGGAGGAGTAAGGCAAGGGTTGGGCTAGTGGTGGGGAGCAATGTGAGGAACAGGAGGCTGGTGGAAGATCTTTGCTTTCCACATCACCCACATCACCCTGTAACACTCATCCAAAATATTTAATACTTGGTGATACCACGATGCTGTCTTTCAGTACAGCAAAAGATTCAGATAATACTTTCTACAAAATATTTTTAGATAGTGTATTTTTGGTCAAGATAACAAAGTGTTAATGTCACTGAACAACGCATAGGTAAAATTTACGCCGAAATACCATGTGCAAACATTCCAGCCAGTTGTCTTCACATGACAACAGGAAACTACCAGGATGCTATGAAAAACCAGTGAACTACTCTCAAGAACATAAAGAGAAATTACAGCAACTTAGAAAATAAAGACTGAATGAACCTGACAAAAGCGTGCATTGGAATGTTAGATACGAATCCAACTTTCTTTTAAAGTTAACCCCACACCATTCTGAACCCAAACAGGCATGCGAAACAGATGCATATCGCAATGTATGCACAGCTGCTTAATGACAGTGAGTAAAACCGTGGTAAAACACAAAACTACAGACTTGGCAGTCGTATGTTTACTGCCTTTTGCCAGTCTGCCATGGAGTAAAACCCCAGCCAACTAATGACGGCAAAAGGTAAAGTGGACCACTAGTGCCAGGCATGGAGCTTTGGGATCTCACATGAAGTTAGGGATGGAATAATAGTTATGTGAGTATCTTTTACTTATTTCAAATAGAGACTTCATTGACTTTAATTTTAATTCTTCACAAGTCTGTGACCCCAGCTTTTCCACCACAGAGTCTAAGGCCAGCTCATTATACCCAATATGGTATTTGTGTTTCCCAGTACCACAGCTCAGAACTCCCCTAGGTATTTAATCACAGCTGTATATACTCATTTCATGCTACATTCTCATTCTCAGACCGGGGAATGCCAGCATTCAAGAGGTGGAAAGCCCCTTGTCTAATTTAACTTACTTGAGGTTAAGCTAGATTCCTAAAATAACCCTTCATTCTGAGACTTTTCTTTTTCCCTAGAAAAAACAGAAATTAAACACACAAATGTGACCACTAGCATTGTGAAAAAGAGGGTTATTGCCAGTAACTTGTTATTCAATACCAGGACCTGAAATAGATTGTATTCATTAAAAACAAAACATAAAAGTAGATGTATAAAAAGATCTCCCCTTGTAAGACAGAGGCCAGATACATCTTAATAAGGTTATTCTCCTACAAAATAAATAAATAAATAGATCAATAAATAATTTTTTAAGGGAATATAAATTGAAGCTGTATACAATCAGACCACAGCTTCTAAACTTTGAAAATATTAAAGAACATTCTGTCCGATATAATTATATTTTTATTATTTTAAATCCATCATTTAAGCCACCCCGACTAAGACTCCAGCACTGCTCCCTGTCCTGCCACTCGGCAGCCTCTGGTTCAGCTCGTTCCCTGGTCCAAGCTAGAAGTGCTCTGGAGGGAAGCACGCTCCGGCGTAATGGAGAACAAATGTCTCCCATTAATTATTTGACTAAGCCGAAAGTATCAAAGAAGAACCGTAAAGTCCATCCAACTAAATTCTCCTTTTCCAGAAATACACAGGCTGTAAGAAGAGGCTGTTGTGACAAGAATTCAGGCAAATCAGAGAGAAGAGAGATGTATTTCATCCTCAGACGTACAAATGCTGAACCATGGTCACCCTCCCTCTTTATATTGTAAGAAAACCGTGCTAAAACAACACCAAGATCTTAAAAAGACAATAAAATTGGAAAACAGCGACTTTAAAATCCCAGACCCCAGCCAGCCACACGATGGCTCGGCACCGCCGCCTCCAGGTGCCCGGCATGTGAGGAGAGGCGCCGGGCTGGGCGGGCTAGGCACACGGGCGCCCACCCGGCTCCCCTCAGAGCTCCCTCCTCTCCCGGCTCTGCCTCACCGCGGCGGGGGCTGGACGCGGATAACCATCCCACTGGCTGGAAGCGACTGCGGGCGATGCCGCCTCCGGTCCGCCCCGGCCGCGGGCAGCCCGGTGGTCTCCGCACCCATGGGCTGACAGGACGGCACCGCCCGCCGGCACCGCCGCCCTCCCGGCCGGGCTCCGCTCCGGCCCCTCGCAGGACCGCAGCGAGCGGACCCTCCGGAGCAGCTGCACAGCCTGAAACCCGCCCGGGGAGCGGGTGGGAGGCAGTGCCCCCCGCGCCGGGCTCCAGCAGCCCCTCCAAACCCGGGCACGCCGGCCAGCCCGGCTCCGCTCCGAACTTCGGGAGCCAGAGGACCACAAGACAGAGCCACGGAGCAGCTTTCCCCGCTCCGGCACGCCGACCCTGCTCAGCAGCACCCCCCTCCCGCCCCCTCGCCAAGTTTGCCCGCCGAGCCGGAGGGGTGCGCGGCGGTACCTGGGGCAGGCGGCGGGCGAAGCGCAGCCCGGCGGTGCTGAAGGATGCCCGGCGGGCGGAGACGGCCGGCCCCGCTGACAGCGTTTCCTCCTCCTACTCCGGCTGTCGCCCGCGCCCG
>VZRF01006571.1:14805-70804 GCA_013396875.1 Vireo altiloquus
CCCCACGCACTGCCCGCCTCAGCCCCCACCCCGGCCCAGCTCCCCTGTACTGCCCCCATCTTCGCTGATGATACAAAACTGGGAGGAGTGGCCGATACCTCGCAGCGGTGTACGGCCTTTCAGAGGGACCTCGATAGGTTGGGGAGTTGGGCAGGGGAGAACCATTCCAAATTCAACAGCGGCAAATGCAGGTTCCTGGACCTGGGGAGGAATAATCCCACACACCAGCACAGGCTGGGAGCACACATTCTGGAAAGCAGCTCTGCAGAGGAGGACCTGGGCATCCTGGAGGACAACAAGCTGTCAATAAGCCAGCAGTGTGTCCTGGGGGCCAAAAAGGCCAAGGGAATCCTGGGATGCATCAGGAAGAGCATTGCTAGAAGGTTGAGAGAGGTGATGCTCCTGCTCTGCTCAGCCCTGGTGAGGCCACATTTGGAGTGCTGTGTCCACTTCTGGGCTCCTCAGTACAAGAGAGACATGGAGTTCCTGGAGCAGGTCCAGCAGAGAGCTGGAGAGTTCCTCAAGGGTCTGGGGAATCTTTCTTACAACAAAAGGCTGAGGGAGCTGGGCCTGTTCAGCTGAAAGAAGAAGCGACCAAGAGGGGAGCTCATTTATGTGTATAAAATATCTAAAGGATGGGTGTGAAGAGGATGGAGCCAGGCTTTGTAGTGGTGCCAACCAGTAGGACAAGAGGCAATGGGCAGAAACTGATGCACAGGAAGTTCCACCTGAATATGAGGAAGAACTTCTTCATTGTGTGATTGACTCCACACTGGAATAGATTGCTCACAGAGGTTGCGGAGTCTCCCTCACTGGAGATATTCAAAAACCATCTGGATGCAATCCTGTGCCATGTGCTCTAGGATGGCCCTGCTTGAGCAGGGAGGTTGAACCAGATGACCCACTGTGATCCCTTCCAACCTGACCCATTCTGTGACTATACTGCAGCTGTGCTCCCTTCCCTCCTGCCCCTAGTTGGCATGGGTTCCACCTTGGTGCTTTCAGTCTCACACTGTCAAGCCAGTCCTGGGGTCGCTACAGTGGAACAGGCCTCCTTATACACACAGCCTTATCCTTTCAACACCCCTGTTCTCTCAGATAGTGGCAAGCCTGCCCAGCTCCAGGTCAACTGAGTTCAGCTCCCTCAGCCTCTCCTTGTAGGACATATACTCCATCCCTGGCCTTGTTGGCCCTCCACTAAGCTTGTACCAGATTGTCAACAACTTTCTTGGCACTGGATTCTGAGTGGGGAATGACATACCTGGACATAGTCTGTGGTCTACAAGAACCCTAATGAGTGCCAAATAGCTGTGAATCGTCACTTTTTCCAAGCTACTGGCATGCTGTTGTTATCTTTCTTGGCTGTGATCATGCTGCCTGCTAGCATGGCCACAGCCTTTGCAATAGAGCTGCTACCCAGACAGGCAGTCCCAAGTCTAGATCTCTGCAAGGTGCCCTGCCTTCCCAGAGGCTGAATGTTTGCCTTTGTTCCCCACTTAGCGTAGCTGGTATCCCAGTGCAACAACATGGATTCCTACTTGGATGTGTCACTCTTGTCAGGAAAATCTGCCTGCTTTCCTAGGTTTCCTTCACTTTTCAAAGCTGCCTCCCATTTACCAATTCCTCAAATAAACCAGAATTTGCTCTCCGAAGTCCAGAGACTTGCTATCCTCACTCCCTTCAGGATCTTGAGCTCTACTGTATGATCATGTCTATAGCCAGAGTTGTCATTTTCACATTCCTAGACAATTTTTCCTTGCTAGTGGACATCCATTAGTGCAAGATCCTTGATTGGCCCATTCGAGATACCTACCAATAAAGCTTCCTGAAATTTGCTGGATTGCTTCCATCCCACCATGTTATTCATCCAACTGGCAGGAAGCTTAATTGCTCTCCAGGAATCAGGATCTGTGACCCATAGATGTCACAGAGTTGCTATTTTAACCAACTTTCATCAAGAGCAGCTGGTCTGTAATCCACCACTGTCACCCTCAGTAGTCACTCCTTTGATCGTTAGCATTCTCAGCCAGTCTGATTGTCTGTCCAAGAGCTCCATACACTCCAGCTGGTTTTTTTTTACAGAGGGGACAACCCTCTACCCTCATCTTCCCTGTCTCTCCAGAAAAACATGTATCCATCCCAAATGTAATGCTTATGAACCAAGTCTGGAACTTTGTGCACCACTTTCATTGTTCTTCCTCTTATTAGGCCAGAAACCTGTTCAGCATCTCCTGGAAACATTCTTGATTAGTACAGAAACTGCTTGAAGTCCTTGTGCCCAGCAGGCACAAATACATTTGCCACACCTGGACCACTTAAGAATCTCTTTCCCTAGTGTGTAGGTGCATAAACGAAATTAAATTATGTAAAAATATATAAGCAAGCACTACACTGGCATATTAATTCCTTTCTAAGTGCAGACCATTTCCCTAGTAAATGCTGGTATTGTGATGGGTGACATCTATTTCAAAGTACTCCCTCCACTTTTCCCTCAAGTGCCATCAGGGAAGAAAAAAATTTCTTCTGTTGCCTCAAGTCCTCTTAAAGCACAACTATCACCATTAGCAAGCAGTCAGTAGCCAAAAGCGTAACATCAACACATTGGAAATGAGGAAATCAAGTTACTTTACCAGCACTGAACTATGAAACAAACACTAGTGATGCATTTTGTCTAGGAACTTTACTCATCTCCTTTTCCTATTTCCTTCTGTATGTTTTGGTTTTATGCTCTCCATTTCTTTTAATTATACACAGAGGTTTTCCTCTTTCCTTGTCCTCCATCATTTTTCCTCCACTCATTAGTTTCTCCGGCTTTCCAACCATGTGAGAAAGCAGCATGCAGTCACATCAGGGTGCCATGTAATTGAGCTGTTTTTCTAATACTACTGTTAAAGCATATGGGGAAGGATTGCTAAGTGTGTAGGGAGAAGTGAAAGTGCAGCTTTCCCTGTATTGTAAACACATCAGATCAGAGATGGCTCCAGAAGGAACATCCTAGGCACTAGACCTTGCCAACACTATCGAAATTGCAGATCCTACACCTTAGGGGTTGAATTGAAAGGATGTCCGACAACACTGAAAACTTCTGCTGGTGCAGAATCTTCCTGGATACATAAAGGAACACCAGAAAAACAACATTCCTAGATGTCTGTAGATTGTTATGAAGTAGCAGTCCTGTACAGAAAAAGTGTTCAAATTAGTGTTTACAACAGGTCACAAAGCACAAACCCAGACACTACAAACTAATTTTCCACTGCCCACTTCACAGTCATGTATCAGACATGACTGCAAACTTACAGGCATCACATACAAAGTGTTTTGATGCACCATTTCAACCTGGAATTCCTCTACTCCAGCATTACATACACCACCTATTATGACAGTCTACTTTTCGGTAGAGAACAATTGGAATTGAAAGTTGGTTACATAGGAGTTTTGATGCTACCATGTTTTCCTCTGACTACAAAAGTGTATTAGAGAAGCAGAAGATTGATTACCAGAATAGGATACCTCTATTATCACCTATTTAGATGTACCAGCATTATGTAATTCATGAAAGCTGAAACATAGCATAAAATCTAAATTGATGCTGTACATTTAAACTATTCTTTTTAGATTACCACTGTGAGAATTTCAGAATTCAATTCTGGCTTGCTAATGTTCAGAGATTTTTTTTAGAGTATGCACTTTTGATGCATTTTGAGGTTATTTGCCTCTTTAAGATCCATTTTGGTAAAGATTTGATAACATATGATCTATAACTTAATCTGTAAGTAGGTATTTCATGTGGTATTCCAAGAACAGGCCACATTCTTTCCATGAGAAATCCGATCAACTTGAAAAAATCCTGAACAAGCATCCTAGACATTTCAGAGTTGTGGTGAATATATATATACACACACATCTCCCTGCAGAACAATAAACTACTGCAAAACAGTAGTGACTTCATAATTAGTATAAAATACTACTCTAACACCCATTTAACTACAAACAACTGAAGGACCTTATTGCTTTAATCAACAGTAAGATGTTGCCTCTAGACACTCCATTAGGGAATATTAGTTTGCACTGGGAGTTAAAAAGAGCTTTAATACGTTTTATTTCTGTGTCTAGTCAGTGTAATCTCTCTGGTAAATCCACACATTTAGCAGTGCAGAGCTCTACAATCTCCTGTACCACAAGCAAGAATGATCACATTTTCTATTTGCACTTTGTAGTCCTGGGTGCAGCTGAGTAAGGCAAGTTCAGTGTAGGTGTAAATTGCTACTGGTAGGGTATTGAAGAATTCTGCTTGGCCAAATATCTGTGTTTATTTTGGCCTAGGCCAAAAGAAGATTACATATCGTGAAAAGCAGCATGAAATCACATGCACAGCATTTCTGTCTTGTGCAAGGTGTTTCTAGTTATGCCACTTCTAACACCTTACTTTGCTATTCCAAGCACTATTTGAACAACTAATTGGGAAAGAACCACACCAGTGTAAGTTAAATTTTTTTTTGCATGACACTCAGTGCAATGCCAGTTGCTGTTATTTTTACTTCAAACTTAGACTCCGGATTCAAGGTAACCACATCCCATTTTTCTGGTTTTCACACTTGTGTGAAAAAAACTTAAAGCTCATTTAGAATAAAATTTTTTTCCTCTGTCAAAAAGCAACAGACGCCTGCAATGTCACATTGAACAGGATTTGGCAAAACTTAAGTAACTTCTGACTGACTTCTGTTAATCAGAAACAGATACCAAAATATCAGTAAAGAAAACTTGTTTCATTATTTGTCTACCACTCCACAAAAGCTTATTTAGAATCTACTGAATTTTTTATTAACAAGACAAAATACAAAAGAAAATGCAAAATCAGAAAAACTAGGCTCCATTTGAGGTAGACAGGTAATTCAGAATATTTTCCTCATTTATTGTTACTGTTAGTTTCAGATCACCAGTGCGAACTGCTATAAAAATACCTTAATTACTCAAGGATCAGACTTTTTTCTTATTTGCTGAGAAACCACATTTTTTATTTCTAGATTGTATTTGGGTCCTGTAGCAGAAAGTACCTCTGTCTTACCAATACTAAGTATATCATTCCCTTAAGTACTCATTTCCATTTCCTCCTCAATTGTTACAAACTGGTTTGATTGGTAGGGAAAACCATTCCTTTGGTTTTGCATTATTCCTTAGTGCCAAGCAACCTGCCACCTGGTAGCTCCAGGAAAGGATCTGTAACTGTCTGACCCATGTCTGCCTCCAATTTGTTTTCCCAAGACTCTTGCATTCACAAGATCTTGAATGTCTTGTAGCTTTCAACATTTGCATCTTCGACAGACTGAAACTCTCAAGTCGTGGAGGTGAGGATAAGTTTGAGTGGAAGTTTAAAATTTCAGGTTTTGATGAGCTCTTTTCTTATGGCAAAGAAATAATGTCATCAAGTGTTATTCAGAACTAAGCCATAGCTTCTCAGAAATACTAGGAAAACTCCTTCCCAACATGAAGAAGTCAGACAGACTAGAAAGCTCTGGAGGAGTCAAATCTATACTGCTGCTGAAGAGAGAATCAGACCAGTCCCCAGCTGCTAATGGCGATGGTGGTGTAACCCTTTCCATCCCAGCAGCAGCAGCACACAACCTGACCTTTGCTTGGAAGCAGCAGCTACTTTTGCCTTTCCAGGGTTCCAAAGCAAGGAGCCAGCCTATGCCTCAGACTGGCTCACAGTTTTAGCCCAATTTGTTACTGAAAATAGCTCACATTTTATTTTCTAAGAAGACTAACTTGAACATGAGTCCCACTACTACAGCATTTTAATGGCACAGGGCAATTTTTTTTTTTAATTTATTATTAATTAAGTGCTTCTATTGTTCATTTGAAAGCAACTACTCGGGAGCTGCAGAGGCTAGATTTAATAATCAGTTTTCTGCTTGGAAGCTCTTTCTGAAAGCTGCTTTCTATAGCCTTGAAACCTAAAATGCATTTATGGCCATAAATTTCTGAAGACAATACATAGTTATATAACATTGTGTGGACATAATTTTTCACATGATCATTACTGACAGGATACACCTCTGTAGGAGCAAGAGGAAAATTGTGGCTACATTTAAGAATTCTCAACAATTTATTTCATTCATCCCTATTTATTTATCCATTCTTTAATGTTTCAGTACACATCTGACAGATAACACAGATTTCACATTCTCATCTCATTAATAATTTTGGTTAAATCCAAGCTGTAGAAGAACCTCCAGAAACAGGAGAGAAATGCCCCCAAATGGTTGCATATAGAAGACTATTGTCCTGAGAGAGATATTTATTGCTCTATCAAGTTGGCACAAAAGCTGCTCCTGCTCTATGTGATCACAGTGGCCAAATTTTCCTTGCCAGAAGAGTCACTCTAACAAGCATAAGAGAAGCTATGACCTGCTTCAGATTGCAGTGCACAAGCTGTTTCTCTTGCTTAGGTGCCCCAAAAACCTGCAAGTGAAAGCTCCCTTTAAAAGGTCAGCTAGCTATAAGCCAGTGCAGAAGGCTAAGACTTATGTTAACAAGAAACACTAAACTACTGAAGAAGCTGGAGTATGTGCCTTTTCCTTTCTTTGGATATCCAGACTAAGCACTACTTAGTACCATCAGTAAGGAGTTAGATACATACTCATACATATTCCTGTTTCTGAACATTCCAGTAGGTTTACAGAGACTATGAACAAATCAATGCATTTTTCCCTTTCTCCATTGCATTAAGCTAAATCACATATAAAGAAAAGTAATTCTTAGAATTTCTCAAGTTTTAAATTTCCACCTACCAGATACCTGGTGCCCAACTGTACTAATGAGGTCAGCTGAGAGTCTCATTTGCGAGATTTCACTAATATGAAAAAGGACTAGACAATCAGGCACTTTAAATAATGCAAAAATTCATGCAATTTTTACTAAGTGTTAAATAGTCTATTACCTTTCCAGTAGATGGATAGGTAAGATACACCCCAGAAAAACAGTATTCCATGAATTTCATAGAATCGTAGAATATCCTGATTTGGAAGGAACCCGCTAGGATCATCAACTCCTGGGCCTGCACAGGAAAGGTCCAAGAATCACACCATGTGACTGAGGGTGTTGTCCAAACACTTCTTGAACTCAGACAAGGCTTGGTGCTGTGACCACTTCTCTAAGGAGCCTGTTTCAGTGCCTCTGAGTGAAGAACTTTTTCCAATGTAAAACCTCCCCTGACTAGGCCTCATGTCATTCCCTCACTGTCATCAGAGAGAACAGATCAGTGCCTGTATCTCTGCTTCCCCTCCTAAGGAAGGTGTAGATGGGTATTTCCAGCAGCCCAACTGTTCCAATGGCACTAACAGTGACTAGACAAGGTGAAAGACAAGAATGGGTCACCACCTTAAGGTTCTGAACACTTGATTCTAGCCTGATTGGTAATAACTTGCACAAACAGTTTGCTTCATTACCATCTGAATACACTCTACATAGATACTAGGTAAGTCCTAGGAAAGTACTAGGATAGTCCTAGGAAATTCAGTACTTAATGCAACAATCTGAAAAATGAATGAAAAAGTAAGTTGTAATGAATTAATCCCTTCTGCAAACTTAGGATCTCACAGAAGTTCCACATGAACTGTGTATTCTGAGTGCCTTGTTTTATACACTAGAAGTATCACTGTGGCCTCAACTCCCCTACGTCTAAGCTTTCTTTAAACTGCTCAGACCAAAAATTATTTAAACAGTGCTTCACCCTTCATAGTAAAATCTTTTCAATCTCTTTGTGCAACTGGATCAGGTATAGCTAATGAGATAAAGTTTGACAAGAGAGAATATGAACAAGGATCACGATCTAACCCAGACTCCTAAGAAGCAGTGTAAATAATAAGTATCAAAGAGCATTTTCTTCTAGATCCATCTAAGAGTAACTGCAGGACAGGAAAATCCTGCTCTGAAGAGACTCAGTTATCAAGAGAAAAGCATAAGCAGAATACCTAGGGATTATTTTCAGATTTTGAAAACTGTAAAATCATACCAATCTAGGCAGTTCCATTACAAAAGTGATTTCAGCATGCAGAACTTTGTGACACCAAAGACAGAAAGCAAACAGTGATGACAAGAAGCTGCTTGAGCACATGAAGAATTAACAAAGTGAGTAACATTCAAACAAGACAAATGTGGAATCTGTATTCATTAGCATTTACATGCAGACACGAAACAAACTTATCTGTGCACTTGTACTAATAAATACAATTATTTATTTAGTTGACTAACTTTCTGTAACTGCAAAGATTGGTATTTCCTGCACTGTTTTAGTTTTCTGGAATGGTAAGGTGAAAAAACATGCTCCAAGTCTTTAGAAACCTTACTCTGCCATGCAATGGACTTGGGGAACAGAGGAAAACAAAACCGTTAAGTTTCATCCTTGACCTCATAAGTATATATATTTAAAGTGTATCCTTGTTGCGATAGGTAACAAATACAGTGAGAACACACTAGTGGCAGTTGGGACTAGTCACAGCAATGCATTTTCCCCACTAGGTCTACCTTCTCTTTGTCTGTAGGTATGAAGTGTGGCACAAAGGTTGAAAGAGCAGGTAAAAGGATTTCTAAAATGTAGTATCAAAAAAAAAAAATCAAACTTCAGTTTCCTAAAAGGTCAAAGAAATGGAAGTTTAACTCTCCATGTTACTTAATTCAGACAAAAGTAAAACAAACTTTGCTGTTGTATGAGGAAAGACAGAGATTCTGTCTCTTTCCCACACAGCCAGGAGCCAGGGGCACTTCCCTTAACTGCTCTTGTCCTTAANACACAGCCAGGAACCAGGGGCACTTAGTGGGTATGTTGGACAATCCCTTAACTGCTCTTGTCCTTAACATAAGATAGAATTCTGTTTCCAATTAGGTTTGAGATATCTGCTTTCCACCTGAAAAGTACTCTTTCCAAAATTAACAGTATTATAATACAATTCTGTTTCATCCTTAGCTTCTACATATGTGAGGGAACAGACACAGAAACATGAATTTCATAGTTTCTGAAGCTGCACATTACAAGCCAAGCAGGCTGGTTTGAGATAATACATCATCTCCTACCAAAACACAGACTTGGACTGAGACCACTCTTGTAGCTTGTAACAGAATCTGTCACCAAAATGCAAAGCTTTGGGACACAATCAGAGTCATCATTAGCTGTGTATGTTCCCTACATTTGTTACAAGAATCTTATTCAGGCAATACTTCATCATATACATTAGAACCTTCCTGACTTGTCTTGTGGCCTGAGGAGCTGCTTGTAATTCTTCATAGAGGATATTTTTAGGCACTTAGGCAGCATGTACACAGAACTTGAAACCACCATATTCACATCAAACTACAAGCACTTCTGGAGACCTGTAGGTATAAATACATAGTATTACTACTACTGCCTTCTATTTAGGCAGTTCCATCACAGGATTGGGTTTTTCTATACAGAATTTAAGCTCTTTTCAGAACACTGAGTATGGCAGAAAATCTTTTAAAGAATCCTAATGGTCTATAAAAGAAGTTTGCTTCATCACTTGATTTTTTTAAAAAAGTTTTCTAAAGTAACAGGTTTGTTGCAATTTAATGGATTGTTATTTAGCTTAAAGCAATACTAAGCCTTAAAGGAAAGGATGAAAACATATTGGACTCATGCAGCAAATATAATTCCTTTTTTTTATAACTGCATTTTATGACATTGGGGCAAAATACTCTAGTATAGCCTACCTCTCTACTCTCTTCAATATATACAAAAAGGGAGGATAAAAGGCAAGATGAAAACCTTGGGCACAAGCTACTAGAGGCTGAGCATGTTCTCAAGGATCTGTTTTTTGCCTTTTTATTCTTCCATTTACAGACAGGTTTCCCAGGAAGTACAGTACTGACCTAGACAAACCTTGATCTGGACACATATAGTAGTTCTTAACTAAGACTGTTTAAGAGTCACTATCAAATGTAGGAACTCAGCAAAATAATATTTTATTACTTTTTCACTTCTGTAGTGGTGTTTCTGTCATAACAAGATAAGCAAATATGTAAGTGAACCCTAACTCTTTCTTCCTTGGTCTGTTCATTGTTGGCTTCATAATACCCTATCATAAAGTGTCATTTATATTGGAAAATGTCATCCAAGAAAGCAAACATTTCACAGAGCTCATAGTTCCCTAGGGGAAGGAGACATAGCAACTGAAAATTAAGTTATCCACAATTTCTGCTGGATAACTGCTTCCCCTCCTCCAACCAACCTAGAGGGACCTAGTCTTAGGAAAGATTGAAAACAGCAGGTAACACCAAGCACTTGTAGTAAGGGTAAACCACCTATCTGAGTTCCCACCCACTAGCACTTACTGTGTTTCATTTACAAGAACAGAGATCAAGAATGAGTATCCAGTTTAAAGAAGTGGTCCATATTCTTACTCATTTCAACACTAGCTCTGTAAAAAAAGGAACAAAGAAGGTGGATAAATCAATAGATTCAAAATATACTGAGTTTTGGGTATCTCTAAAAGTTTTTCTTTTTGTTGTTTTGTATTTATCAAATTCTTGGGATTGTAACTTAAACTAGACTCACCTGAAAGCAGAAAGGAAGACCAAAACCTTTTCTGACTTACAATCCTCTGAAATACTGTCGAGTTCATTTAAGGATTTGATTTGTAAGCACTGTACAATAAAGAGAAAGTGAAAAGAGTTACGAATAAGCTGACGGAATTTTTCAGCTAAGGAATAAATCAGTGGTTTAAACTTCCCTCACCTGCTTTCCTACGGAATGCCCAGCTCTGTCCCGATGACGTATTTGGAACCAGTGTCAAACCTGCTCACAAATCCTGCCCTTCTTCCAAACCCGCTACCACTCATAACACAGCTTTCAGCTATCTAGAAAGCCTTCTCATTGCATTTCTTACAGCTATCTTTTTTAACAAAAAAATTAATTAGTCCACAATAAGAATGGCTACATTCTGAAATGGACAGCTTTTATTGTAAAAAGGACAAACGGTAGTGTTCCCCAAGAGAAAGGTTTTTTAAATAACAGCATTTGGCAGGTTTCTGTTAGCTTAATGCCCCACCTGCTGGCTGACGACTAAATGACATGGTGACACTTCCCAAAGAAGTCACACGCCTATTATTCTGCCACCAGTAGGTAGCTATATGCTGTCATGGCAACTGGTACCATTCTGCGTACAAGATGGACTGCACAGCTGGGTCCACCACAGTGTGAAGATTAACAGGCAGAAATAGAACCGAGATGGTTATAAACCAGACGTAAGCCAGACTGATCACACTGAAGTACTACAACACATAATGTGAATAAGAAATACTACAAAAACAGTGAATTCCTCTTGTATCTTTAGCTTGTAAGAATTACTACACCTTCACCTGCACCCAGCTCAGTCACCATACTGATCTTTGTTATATTCAGGCATAGCTTCTCAAAAATATATCAAAGAGTCTAGGACCAAAGACCAAAGTCAAGGCTTAAAATGTAAAAATATTTCAGTCTCATTTATTTGAGAACACTCTTTAAGAGAGCAGTTGTAAAGTTTATTTTAAAGAATGAGTGCAGTCTGCTGCTCACTTTTTAATCAAACTACGCTTGCCTGGAGGAGCTCTTGCTTGCAGTTAGTGCTGGCCTGACTTTAAGGCCTGCTTGTGAGTTTGAAAAAGCATGAATAAGAGCTCTTTTAGAACTGGATGTTTATTCATCATGTTTATTCCCCACCAAGCTTAGGGAAACGGAGTCAGTAGACACCTGCTCAGCTATGCTGAGACAAAATGTTTCTGCAGTGGCCCTGAATTTATACAGGAACATAGAAGACATTCTTTCCCTGGACACAGAGGAATTTGCTAAAGTGTCAATACCAGGATTATCTTTTATTTCAATCTACTGACTCACCTGCTCAAGGCTCCTGAACCTCTTACAGGTATTTCTTCATGGAATCAACTGGCTAAAAGACTGTTTTTAAAAGCTGAGCAGATACAATCAAGTTACATATAGCACGAGAAGTAAAAAAATCCCTTTTCAGGCTTCCTTCAGCCCAGCAGCCACATTCAGCACTGTCTCTGTGTAAAAAGCAGGCTTTGGTGTGAACTGTCACACCGCAGAGCAGATGCCCATCTTCTAGAGCCCAGCATTCTGAGGTGCTGTGCACCTTTCCGAGTTCAGAAACCACAGCAGAACAAAGCTCATCAGCCCAGACTTCTCAATCTGCTAATGGGCAACAAAGCCTGAATCTTCACCACCATTGATCATTTTTATCTTACTTCGAAAAATTTACATTTAAAGCCTGTTAACACAATTGCACTTTTAATTAATGAAACTATCACAGACCCCCTAACAAAACAAGTAATTTCAGTCTGTCTTTCTCCTAAGGCAGGGAATAACAAATGCAGCAGTGAGAGAAGCGCCACTGACAATTTGGTTTTACGAATACTGTAACAAATAGAAAGATCACACACTTATTTCACTGTCAAAACCACATGAAGTCCAGCATTTACACAAAGTGTCTTACCAATAAAGATCTGTGTGTAGAGTTAGTTTTCTTCACAATGGCTAGCATGAGGATGTTTTGGATTTGTGCTGAACAGCATGCTGATATACAATAATACAGAGATGTTATTGCTGAGCAGTGCTTACACAGAGCCAAGGTCTTTTCTGCTCCTTGTACTGCCATGCTAGTGAAGAGACTGAGCACACATGGGAAACTGGGAGACACAGCAAGGACAGGTGATCCCAACTGACCAAAGGAATGTTCCAGACCACAGGACATCATGCTCAGTTTATAAAGTGAGGTGAAGGAGAAGCAGTGGACATTTGGAGTGATGGCATTTGATTTCCCGAGTCACTGTTACATGTGATGGGCCCCTGTTGTCCTGGAAATAGCTGAATATCTGCCTGCTCATGGGAAGCAGGGAATTAAATTATTTGTGCCTGTGTGTGAGGCTTTTGCTTTTTCCATTACAAAGGTCTTTATCTGAACCCACAAGTTTTCTAGCTATCATTCTAATAACTATCTCCCTGATTCCATTGGAGAACAACAAGCTGTGTTGGTATTTGGTTGCTAGCTGCAGTTAAACCACAATCCATTGTTGCAACACTTTTTCTTAGAGCAAATTCAGTAAATAGGTTATTTGATTATGTATAAAGGTCTCTATTCTAGTAAAAGTAAAATCAGGAGTACCAAGCAAGCAACTTCAGTTAACACTCCTAACATTTAGTGCTGTATTGGTAATTTTTATCTGCACAAGTAAAACGCCTAACAAAAAGGAAAATACCTACTTTGCCCCCCCCCCCCATATTCTAGGCAAATCAATTCTGCACAATTGATCAAAATAAATGTAATAAACAGCATTAAGGGAAATCTTATTCACACTATAAGCTTTTTGTCTATATGCTGCAAGCACATACATTGATCAATTATGTTTTCAGTGCAATTGCTCTTTGACATTTCCTAGCTACAGCCAGAGTCTGTTATGCAGGCCTGGATGTGGGAGCCCTCTGATGGCTGTAATGAAAACATCACCTGCAGCAGACTTAAAACCCACCTGAAAATCACATGTGAGCTGCTCAGTTCCATGAGGCATTGTACAACCAGTCCTGGCAAGGTGATCTTTCCCCAGTAACCTAAGATGCTACCTTCATATTTAAATCAGTTTTTCTTGGGGTACCCAGCCCCCTGACTTTCATAAACATCGGTAGAGCCTTTGACAGTCTCCCACAATATTCTCCTGGGCAAACCAGCTGCTCATGGCTTGGACAAGTGGGCACTTTGCTGGGTTACTCTTCAAGATGACCAGGCCCAGAGAGTGCTGGCAAATGGGAGTTGCATTCAGATAGTCACTAATGGGGCTCCCAAGGGCTCAACCCAGAACTGTTTAGTATCTTTATCAATGATTTGGGCAAGATCAAGTGTACACTCCCTGTGTTACAGAACACGTGAATTTGGGCAGGAGTGTTGATCTGCAGGAGGACAGGAAGGGGGGTGGGGTCTGCAGAGGGACCTGGACAGGCTGGATTTATGAGCCAATTTTATGAGACTCAACAAGACCAAATGCCAAGTCCTGCATTGAGTCACAACAACTGCATGAAACACTACAGGCTTGGGGAAGAGTGGCTGGAAAACTGCCCTGGCAGAGAAGGACCATCTGGGCAATCCATGGTGCTGGTCACCTCTAGCCCAAGCTGCCACTGAGGTTCAGAGCCACAGAGCCAACAGGTGCACTGACACTGTGCTGAACAAGACATGTCAATGGGCAAGCTGGGTGATGGCCAGAGATTGACTCAGTTACCTGTAAGGGCTTCAGGTGGGACCACAGTGAGCTGTGACCTCTGCAGCTGAGCCCCATTAGCAACCCCAGTCCCTTCTTAAGAGAATCCCAAGTCACTCCCACCATCTACTTCACTGAACTTCTTCTCTTTGACATTGTGTGCACTGGGCAGAAATCACATTGCATCAACACCCGCCACAGGCCTTCATAATGCTTTGTTCTAATTAGTTAGATTCCCCTGGTCCACCCCTGTTCTAAGACAGCTGTTAGGCCCTGGATGAGACAGGACTGCCTGAATATGAGCCAGCAGTGGTCCCATGGGGCCAAAAGCATTCTGGCTTCTATCACAAAGTATGGCCAGCCAGATCTGGGAAGCAATTGTCTCCCTGTACTGGACCCTAGCAAGGCCACATCTTGAACACTGTGTTCTTTTGGACCCCCCACTAGAGGAAAAATGCAGCACCTCAGCATGTCCAGAGAAGGGTAATGAAGCTGGTGAAGAATCTGAAGCACAAGTCTGATGAGGAGCAGCAGAGGGAGCTGGGGCTGTTCAGCATTCAGAAAATGAGGCTTGGAGAAGACCCTGTTACTCTCCACACCTACCTGAAAGGAGGCTGGGGGTCCACCTCTTCTCCCAAGTAAAGAGTTACAGAACAAGAAAAAAACGGCCTCAGGTTTTGCCAAAGGAGGTTCAGCTTTGATACTCAGAAAAAGTTCTTCACAAAAAAAAGATGTCAAGTTTTGGAAGTGGTGGACTCACCATTCCTAGAGGTATTGAGAAGATGTGGCACAGATTGTTGTTGGACTCAGCAGTGTTTGTTAACAGACTGAACTCAATGATCTCAAACATCCTTTCCAACCTAAATGACTCTGATTTAGTGTATGGTCTCTGACCAATTCATATTCTATTCCCTGCCTCACTGTCCTCCTAAAAGCTACAAATTGAAGTATGTGTGCTCAGAAGACTTTTCTCCATGATTACTTCACCATATGTATGTAGGATCCCCTTTACATGTTTTATAAAAAGCATCATTTTATCTAATTGTGACATACAGGAGCCAATAATCCCATTTTAATAACTGTTTCCTTTCACTCAGGAATAATAAGGTCAGCTTATGCTAAGAATTGGATGGCTGCACAACGCAGCTGCATATGACCCTTTAAACTGCTACAAGCAAACCACTGGGTTGCTTGTCCCCTTTCCCCCAAGAGAGGCAATTCTGCCACTCTGGTGAAACCCCACCTGAAGTACTGAGCACAGGAAAGACATGGATCTGTTGGAGCAGGTCCAGAGAAGGGCCATAAAGATGATCAGAGGGTTGGAGCACCTCTCCTATGAAGACAGGCAGAGAGCAGTAGGATTGCTCACCCTAGAGAGACTGCAGGGAGACACTACTGAGGCTTTCCAATAATAAAGGGAACCTTTAGAAAGACAGAGACATTTTAGTAGGGCCCATTGTGATAGGGGTAATGTTTTTAAACTAAGATGGCAGATTTATACTGGACAGAATGAAGAACTCTTCTTCCATGAGGTCCATGAGACACCAGAACAGGTTGCCCAGGAGTGGTGATGCCCCAATCCTTGGTAACATTTATGGTCAGTGTGGATGGGGCTCTGAATTACTTTATCTAGTTGAATATATCCCTGTTCATTGCAGGGGGTTCACTAGATGACCTTTAGAGGTCCCTTCCAACCCAAGCCATCTTATGAAATGAAGAACAAATTAATTTACAGTTCTAGGCACAAATTCTTTCCCCAGAAAAGAAGACAACCTCTATTTAAATTGGTGGGTTTAATCCTAAATTTTTCTTAGAAGAACAGTTCTTCCCTCCTTTATAAGAAGTTTAAGAATTCCTCAAACACTCATTCATAGAGGAACAAGCACATAATAATGGGGAGAAGAGATTTGGTTAGGTTTGTTCTGGCAAAAAAGGCATCACACAGCAAAACATTCCTCCAAATTTAAGACAGCCTAAAGAGGTTAAATCCAGAGTAATCCTCAATGGGGGTAGAGGAAGAGGAAAGCAGACCCCTTGACAGAATTGTAAAGCCATTTGGGCTGGAAAGGATCTTTTTAAGGTCATCTAGTATAAACACCAAATAGTTCAAACAATACCCTGAAATTTGAACACTACTTACAGGAAAAGGTGAACAGAAGCTTAAAGGGCATGATACACACACCCCAAGAAGAGAAGGGGTACTGCTGACACATCAGTACTGTCTTACAAGCAGTACTTCTAATATCCCACTACATGAGTAATATATTTACTACAGCATGCATCTTTATTTCACTTCCTATTCAGAAGTTTTGAAATAATTAAAATCAGAAAAACTATCCATACAGTAACTGCTTTAGGACTAGCAGCATAAATATTCTACAGCAACATGTTTTTGAATATAAATCCTGCCCTCATTACTCTACCTTCTACAGTCTCACAGCTTTAAGGTAAAGGAGCAGAAAACCCTTCTTCATGTTTGTCTTGAGCATCCACTACACAGAAGTTCACACTACTGGGGGAAAAAAAACCAAAGAAACCCCACTCAAAACAAAACTAAAACAAACAAACCCTTTACATTTATTCACCAAAGATGAAGCCTGAACAGTCACTGGGACAATACAAAGGTCTTTTTAAACTCAGCTGGTGCCTTCCTTCCTAAAAAGGAGTTACAGTATGTGAATGTCTTCCCTAAAGTTCAGCACAAATTTTAGAGTAGAAACAAGGCAGGAAGAATCCATCTGGGTTGTAAAGCTACTTAAGGATTTTGGAGACGCATATTCCATCTGAAGAAACTTCAGTTTTCTTAAAAACTTGCAATCAGTTTCTTTAAACTTTCTTAGCAACACTTAAAAGTGGCAGACATTAAAGCTCTTTAATTATACGTCTATCCTAAAATACTGGTTTATAAAGTAATTCCTGCAGGAATACAGAGTGTAGACCTGTTAAAGGACTTCAAAAATCTTTCAGTACAGCATAGAAAAAAAAAAAACACCCCATGAAAAACAATTTAGGGGAAAACCTTTTGTTTCTTTGTAGCAATAAAGGATGACATCACCTTCAGATTAATGTAGTTTAGCTTTGGTTATGCACACAAATACCTAGAAGAAAAAAAATATTTCCATTTTGACAGGGAAATAGTGTCTGTGCCAGACAATCATTCTAATGGAGATCCAAGAATACCATCTGTCTGGCTGTGTCATTCCAAGAATAATTCTGTTGGGTGGCAAAGTGGGTAAAAAGATATGAAAAGGCCATCAAAAACCAAACCAGGGTACTTCAGGCAAGAACCGTGACACGAACCAAGTGTCTTAGCTCTAGAATACTAATTAAATTAAAGCATTGCATTTTTCTATCTTGTCTAAGCAACTGTTTCCTTTGACAAAGAGCTGTCTCACAGAATGTACATACTGTGTGCAAGCAAATGCAGATCCACTGAGACTCACTACTGCCTGCTGGTTCACAGTTAACATGGTCCACTTGATTTGAGAATACAAGAGGTACAAATTCGCAAAATGCTCCAACCATGCAGCAGGTTTGGAAATGGCTTCAGTCACAGCAATAAACAGATGTTTCAACTTTCTGAATGCAACAGAGAAGGGATTTACCTATTGGTTGTGTGTTATGCTTTATGGTATGTTATAGGGTACTTAAAAGAACATAGAAATGTGTGGGTTTAGTTAAAACTAATAAAAAAAACCAAACCAGTTCTCTACCGGTAAGCAGCTAGCAGAACCAACACGTGATCTAATGGAAGAAAAAATAAATGGTACTTGTAAGGCTTTGGCTATGCATTCCTGAGATAAAAGCTCTGGGCATGCCTGTAAGAATCTAGTACCACCATTTTAAATGCACTTTACAATCAGCTTACTCACCAGATGGTCCTGTGTGTAACACTCGGTCAAATAAACAGAAAACATACATTCTGTATAGGTATCTTCTAGCTTAATCTCTTTTTTTGGTGGTAGGACTCTTCAATGAGACAGCTATGCATAGAGCACTTTTTATTTCCTTAGAGCTACAGCAGAAAGCTTTATGTAGGCCTGGGAGAACCAAGCCAACATAAAACATTAAGCCAAAAAGAAATCTGTGTTTGCAAAGAAACAACTACCCTTTTATCAATGAACTGACATCATAGCTTTGAAAGGACGTGCAGGCTGCTTAGGTACTGAAAGTTGGATAGGACAGGGTCCTGAATCAAGACTAGAAAAACCCTTGCACAAAAGCTAAGAAGTTAAGCATTATCAAGCCACTATCTTTAAAACAGCAGTCTGAGAAAAACATTGCAAATCAGCATCACAGGAACACTTAATCTTCAGTGACATGAAACAGTATAAATTAACCTGGAAAAAGCAAAGCCCATAGCAATTTCTCTACTCACTATCAGAACATTGGTACAAAGCCATATAGAGTGGCTAAAAAAATTTATCATCATTTTCCCCCACCCTACTTTATTAAAGTTTTATTCAGATCACTCCTGAGAAGTAGTCCTTAGACACTTGCTCTAGCCATATTCCCCCCTTACATATCCAGTTGCCTTCTAGACATTTCACTTACATGTTTCTGGCTAAGTCTTTGCCTAGCCATTAATACCTCTAAACCTTCTGGAAATTTGAAGCTGAACATGCAGTCCTAAACTCATATACATCCTTAACAAGAGAAGCCTAATTTTCTCTTATTGTCTGGAGAGATTAAGGTGTTTGAGTAGGATCTTAGCTTGCTTTTTTTCTCCAACATACAAGACTGAATACTGTTCTCAATTCTACCCTTTTGAAACTTCAGCTAGTATCTGCACAAAATGAAGGTTTGTTACTGTAGATTTATAGTAACTGGAAACGAGTTATTATTTAGATTCATCACACCAGAAATTTAGGAAACCAAAGCAAAGTAAAAATTTATTTCACTGTTTCACAATACACACCTAAAATCTACATGATTATTAAAAGTCTTACACACACTCTTTCGGCATCACATAACAAAGACTTATTTAAGTGCAGTATTTTCTCAGAAGTTTAAAATACAGGTATTGCTAAGATTTTCCAAGTAAAAAAAAATCTTGTATTGGCTGTCTGAGGGTCCAATACAGGTAACATTCTTGCACTGTAAGTTACAGGAATTTTAGGCTTCTCTTTATTACTTACCCAAAAACAGCAGTGATGCTCAAGACTGCAAGTACATAGACTGTCATCAATGAACATAACCACATTGATTATGTTGTCTAAAAGCAACCAGGACTTACAGGGCTTCAGCTCAGTTAGACCTTCTCATCTTATTTCGCACTGATTTAAGAGCTCAGTCTTAAAATACAATCTCTTGGGCAAATAACTACTTCCATTTTTTAACTGCAGGAGTTAACTGGTCAGTATGAGTTAAATGGTAGTTAAAGCAAAACCATGTGTGATATGCAAACTGTACCTTAAAGCTCGGAGAAAAAGCCACATACAGCTAATATTAACACTCCAGTTATCGAGTTTGTCAACTCTTCCAACTTGGAGCTTCAAACTAGTCAAGCAACAAGCATCAAAACAGGTAGAACACGAGCACAAACATAACTTGAAGTAACTTTGAGAAATATTACACTCTGTATCACTAAACTTTAATTAACTAGATGTTACTACATCAGATACTTTGAAGTCTTCGTTGATCAAGCATTTTTGTGTACTGTCCTTCCTTTCCTGAAGTGGTATGGCCTATTCTCCTGGGACAGGACAGAAGGGAAGACAAGAAAAAAAATTCAATTAATCAGAATAAAGCAACCAAAGTTCCATGAAAACTATCTCCAGACACTCTCTACTCTATGCACCCCTCTCCAAAACTGGTAAAACACAGCTTCTGCATTCCTGTTTCAGGGTACACCTGTTTAGTTCACATATCTGTTTATCCTTTTACAAAAAGAAAGCAAGGTCTTAAAAATTATTAACCTGAAATTACATGACTTGGACCATAATCAGAAATTGCAAATCTACTAAGACTGAACACATACAGCAAAAAAAAATAAAAAAAGACTACCAGCTACTAACCTGGACTATGATTTATTGGAGACAAAGCATAACTATAGCCACCATCCACCATAGGTACTTAACTGTACAGACTATCAAGGTTTAAACTCAACATCCTCTGTCCAAACTAGGGAGTAACCTATGGCTTTCAGCCACATCACTGAGAAATGACCAGCCAGCCAGACTTATGCTCCAATTGCTTATTAAGTTGACTGTTCAGCCATTTTTTTATGCTGTCCCGTGTAAATGTACTAAATCTAATTTCAGCACTCCTTTTCACCACTAAGCAACTGAGAGCCAAACCCACAAATCTCAGAGCACATATAAGGAAGAAAAAATTCAAGTGGCATTCACAGATATGAATCCCTTTATTTTTATGGTATCCTGTAGGTGAACACATTGAAGGTCAGCTATGTTTCAAGGATATAATTTTGCTTTCACTACATACCTTTACATTGTTGTCTTGTGATACAAAGTCATTTGCCAGCTGGTTCTCAGCATTAGACAGACAGGATAACATTGTTTGCATGCCCCTGTCCACAGACCTCTGAAACACAGTTACAGGTACATCAAACTTGATTTTCTTAGTTAGGGCACTACTAGCTAGCAATGCCAGTGTATTACAGGGTTTACTTGGCAATCAGGATTCCTTAACTGCCTTGTCTTCCCTGAGGTATTTATAATTTTTTTCTCCATCCTAATCTTTTAATATTAGTAACTCATTATCCCCCTTCAGTGCTACAGTATAACAATTCTAATCAGTGACATGCCAATTCATTTGTGGATTAGGCTGACAGCTGAGAAATAAAGTCTCCTTTAGAAAACTGAATTCAGAGCCAACTGTTGGCTAAACTGGGGCCACTTTCCACAAAACAGTGAGAAAGGGAGAAAGTTATCAACTCAGATATTTGAAGCTTAAAATAAATCTACCTAAGACAGCAGGCAGTGCTCTGCTTTTTTAGTACCTGTAATTTTCCCTGGAATTTCCACAGATTAGGCCAAGTCTTGTCAGTAGACTTAATCAAATAGAACACACATTTTATCCAGCCCTCTGCACTGGCAAACAAGCACTAACAGTTTCAAGGAAAAGTGAAACTTCTGAAGTTGTACGCAGAAATCAGATATATGGGACTAAACAACTGGCTGAAAGTAGCAACTATAACCTTGATTTCTAGGATAACTCTCTGAGGCCCTTAACAAAGCTATATAACCCTCATGTACAAATTTCTGGGAATAGCATTTATGATTAAGAACATTGAAGTTTTGAGAAAGCACTCACCTTTGGTGGGCTGTTAGGCAACTGCGCAGGCTCTGGAACAGCACATTCCATCTGTATAAATCCTGGATCCTCAGTGCCCTGATAGTTTACTGAAGTATACATCTGTAGAGTTTTAAAATATTACAATGTTTCAGTAACACTGGGAAAACATTAACAGTTATGGTGTCATTGATTCTCATCTATCCATAAACTGCCAACTTTATCATTGCACTTTTGATAAATGTTTCATGAGTGGGAGAAATACTGTATCATGATCTGTTTTATTAAGACAGTTAAGAATGATAAAAGCTGCCTAACTGAGGTACTTCCAGAACAGCTGTCTGCTCCTATAATCAAGATTGTAACATTTAACAGTGAAACCCCCATGCACACCTACTCTAAATTTGACCTGCTACCATTAAATTGTAAAGTGATATACTGGGGCTGTATCACATTCATGGATGTTATTAAAGAAAATTATTTCAAATTAATAGTGTAATCAATATTTCAGTGACTTCTGCTAGCTTTCAGAAAAAGAATACCATTCATAATATAATTATATACTACAACTTTTAAACACTTAATCAAAACTGCAGTCAATAAATACATGTAAAGAACACAAAAATGCCCACGGGGCAAGTGTAAATTCTGACATTTCCCCCCTTTCTCGTGGGCATTAGTCATAAAGTCACAGCAAGCAAGTAATTTTTTTAGAAGCCAGTAGCACCATCTACAGTTTGAAGCAGCCTAGCAAATTCTTTTTAAAACCTGTTGAAAGGAGCCAAAAAATTTATCAGTATTTGCAAAGAACATTGAGACTTTTAAAATTTAAAAAAGATTATACATCAGGTCAACCTATTTTTCCTTTAACTTTTCCTGGAAAACCAAGTCCAAAACCAACTCAATGGTTAACATTCCAGCATTCTGTGACTAGAACATGTAGAATAATGCCAATGATCTGTTCTGCCAGGTAACTCAAAAAAAGCTCATCAGTAGAAACGCTAAACTACATACTCTCATCAGCAATTGCAGATTTTGGTAGACCAGATTACACAGATGCAGACAACAGACTGGTGTCAAGCTGTAAAAACAATGTGCTGTTTAAAAAGACAGTTTCAGAAAACTAACTTTGGAGACTTACCGGAGTTGAAGGTATAACATAATTTCTTTGCTCCCCAGGAAGCCACTGTGGTTGAGCCTTAAACAAAAATTGGACAAGAATCATCTTTTATTCATTCATTTCCAACACCAGCAAGTAACTGCTCTGCAGGAACCACCATTTATAGCATTTCATTTCTTGATTTTTCACAAAACAATAGTTCATATGTAGTCTTACCTCCAGCAAGATACCTTATTTAACTGCCTCCTCATTCCGAGTTACAAAAAAAAATTTAAATATTTCTAAATATCAAAACAAGGGAAATCAAAGTAGCTACACTGAAAACAAATCTCAAAACTTATAGCTGTTTCCAGTTACCCCTAGTTTAGTTTCAGTAACAGGATGTAGCCACACATTTCATTTCTGAGTTCAAACCCAACTATCAGCTAAGTACCTTCTCTTATGTTCTTAAACTGTAAGAGCACATTCCACCCCAATATACTTCTCACATTGTATCAGTTGATAAGATGCTGATTCCAAGTATCTAACACCCCACACTACAGCATGTCTATCCATACTTGTTTCTCCTATAAGAAAAAGTACTATTAATCCAGGTACTTTTTTCTAATTTGGAAGTTGTTTTATCACTGTATATTTAAAAAAAAACAGTATCATGAAACTATAAAAAGGAAAGAGTATGCCAAGTTACTCAACAGTTTTCATCTATTTTGTTTTTACTTCGGTAGCTGTGAAGAACCAATGGAAAACAGAATACAAAGAATGAGAAACACAGAAAGATCAAACTCCAGTTAACACTGCATTCCAGTTTGACAGCTATCAAACAGCCTTTCTGCTTCTACTAGAACTTTACATACCTGATAGTTGTAAGCCGGTTGAAACCCTATGGGAACTTGCTGCTTTAGCAGTACAGCTGGAGATGAACTGTATGGATAGGGCTGCAAATAAAGCTTTTGTTAAAAAAACTGCAAGTCTGAAGCAAGATACAAATATGATATTTGTAGAGGTATTAGCCAGAAGCACATTTTTAGAAGTGTGTAGTTACACTGTTATTTCAATCCCTGTGCAGACTAGACCCACTACTTAAAAGCAACCCCTAAATTTCCCACAGGGCTTGCTTCAACACTTCAGGCACTAATAATGTCTATAAACTGGGATTTCAAGTGTCTTATATATCAAAAAATCCCATATCTGCTTGTAACTGGTATTTTAAGTAATTTTAGAAGTGCAAGTCATGCCATAAACTTCAAGAAGTAGATCTGAAGCAGACTAACTGCTATGAAATAATGGAGGACAGCCTGAAGAATCAGTTTCTAGGAGGCAAAGGAAGATAAGTACTCCAATTAAGACTATTTCCTGTATTTCTTCACTGTAAGTACTCTGACAGTGTTAACCTGAAACCTTCTCAGATTCTTCAGAGGATAATTAAAGGCACATTCCAACATTTAAGTGAATTTTTTCTCTTTAGTAAATAGAACTTAAGAGAATCCGCAGGAGTACTATTATCAAACTCTCTGCCTTGCAACAAAGTATTTCTGCAAGTTTGCTTTTCCTCTTTGCTTAAAATACACGAAACAGGATCAGTTTGTTGTCAGTGCTGCCCCATTGCACTGCCACATCATACAGGCAAATGCAGCAAGGGAGTCTGATCTAGTCCATTCACAGCACAGGACTCATATCCAGGCCAGAAGCACTGTACCCACACCTCAGCAGGAAGCTTATCTGAAGTATCAGTACAGTGATGTCCTGCAGGCAATACTGTGCTCGTCACAGCTTTTAACAGCAGATGCTGCAATAGTGTTCTTCTAACACAGCAGCAGTTCAAAACCAAGGATATGTTTGGCTAGGAGGACAGAAAAGTACCAGAGATAACATCTGATCCCACACTTACTTTACAAAAATACATTTTAGATTTTGTAGTTTATTCTGAAGCAGGACAGCAACACATTAAGTGTCTGGATATGCTTTATTTGTGAAGTGCATCTGTGACAAGCAGAAAGATCACTTAAGAACTACAAAATTAAGCCAACAGTTCTCATTCTTGAAGGCTATCTCCCTCTTGTTTTATAAACAGTTAACATGACTGAATCAATTTTTCATGGATGCTGGCATTTCTTTAAAGTGGTTTGAAGTTGGGTGTTTCTTACTGGGGAAGGCAATATAAGAACTGGCAGGTATGATCAGACTGGAATCTCAATACATACTCCAGAAGTTGTACGTGCCTGCACCTTCAAATAATATTTAATAATGATTTAAAATCAGTGTCAGGTGCAGTCTTACCTGAACATAGGGTGTCACAGGGTTCATTACAGCTGGAGGCTGCACATATGTCTCCATACTCTGATTACCCCACACACTCTGAAACTGGGGTGGGGGAGGGCCAAGAACTAATCGCCTGGGATGCACGCAGGAATCTTGTTTTGAAGCAGATAAAAAAAGAATTAAGACATTACCACATGTATTTTATAAGGAATCTGAATTCAAGCTGACTTTTGAGGGTTTTGACTCTTAAATTTAACTCAGTATTAACTATATTGCATTGTGCTACCAACCTGAGTCTTATTATCAAAAGAACATCATACAAGTGAGGTTATAAAAGTCAGAACCAGGGTTTCACTGAAATATACATATTGCATCACATAAAAAGTATTTGCAAGGATACTGATGTATAATTAAGAAAAAAATTGTTATACTACCTGCAATATGAAAAAAATTATTAAGATATACTTACTTAAGTTTTGTTGTTTTCTGATTGCTGGTCCCAGCTTCAGCTTTTTACCATGGAAGTTGATTTGTGACTGAAAGAGAGGTTATTCTCTGTAAGCTGGGAATCAGCAAGGTGAGTGATTTGTGGGATTTTAAAGAGACTGGACTCTGCTTCTACACCACAGTACATCAACTCCCATAAAGGCTCAACAGCCTCCAGTTTTCTCTCTCAGCACCACATGCCTTTTACCTTTGATTTCCTGCAGCACCCTCAGCGCAGCCATCTGCCTACTCACCGACCCTCCAAAATTATGTATCGCCCAAATTGCAACATTAACTACTAGGGGTTTGCAACTATGTATCAGAGACTGTGGCCCTGCGGTTTTACACTGGTTTTAACTGTTCTTGTCTCAGTGAGAGCATTAATGGGAAATGATCACAGTCTAAAGGTTTCCAGCGAAAGATTTTGGCCCTATTACCACAATTTTAGTACCAAACGTTAAAGTCAGTATTGGATGCAGACAGTGTCTAGATTCTCTATCATGTATAACTCTACAGAAGTGCCTGCTTCAGAAGAAAATACATGGTTTTGCAGTTTCCTCCCATTTCTTCTAAAGGAAGTGCTTTGAACAGACAACAGCAACTTTACTGTTGCCTGCAAATTAAGCAGAAATATAATGATATAAAAGAATCCTCTTTATTCTAATTTACTATCAGTATGAGGAGATGATTCAAGAGATATATGGGGGCAAAAAAAGGTGCAATACCCTGACTAGTTTGACAGGTGGATGTTTTTTGATACTTATTTTATTCAGGAGAAAGTGTCTTCCAGTTGGTTGATTTTGGGCATTCTTAAATTAATTCTGCAATCCCTGTTCTGCCCAAAATCACACAACCACTTTTTCCATCTCAACAATGAGAACTCTTAGGAGATAGGCCTCCCCTTAAACAGAAGGCAACTTTCTGTTCTGAACTGCAAACAGATTCACACTGGACCAGAGCACAGTTACAGACCTAAAGCAGAAGAAAAATAATGTCAGACTGAAGAAGGCTACAAAGCCAGGCAGATGAACACAGGCATCAAGAGTAATTTTAGCCACAGAGAGGATCTATCTTGTTCATTTACAGAAAACACTGTGACCACTCAGTGCAGGTAAGGCCTGAAGTGATTTTGAGGTAACCTTTGCTTACAATTTGAGCTCCACAACATCAATGTTGATTTCTTCCTTTCTTCCATCCCCTCTAAAAGCCAACAGGTTTTGTAAAATGATTTCTTCCTAACGTGGCAGGAATTAGTACTGTCTGCAGACCTGAAATGTGCACTGAAAAGCAAATCAACCACATGCCTCTGGGTCTTCCAAGACCTCTGGTATATGAAGTCACATCAGTGAGTACTATATTAACAAAGGAACACTGCAGGCTCCAGTTTTGAAGAAACACAGACAGAAGATCAGCAATGTACATTGCTCAAATGTCAATGCTACTCAAGAGGTCTCCACAGAAGTTGTTACCTCAGAGCAAGCAATCCACATTGATGTAGCATAATAAATGTAATCCCTAGTAAAAAGAAAAAGGTGTTCTCAGATGAAGTCTGTTGCTCAGTACAGCAGTCACTGTATATTTTTGTCATCATGCCATTAAAAAACAGCAAGCTTTTAAAAATTTTTGGTGAGAATCAAAGATCTCCTGCTGGGATTTCACTACTCCCTACTTTATTCAAGCACAAAGTTCTTTTCCCACTTATGGAGCTGGATGGTCAGCAAACATATCTGCACATCACAGAACACTACATTTGTGCCTGGCACATCTATCTGGTTTTGTCTTTCTGATCTACTTCCCTATCTAAGAGTTTCAGAAGCAAACAAGAGACTGCTCATCCTCCAGAGACACAGCAGTTTTCTGAGGCAAAGACTTCAAAGAGGCAAGTATTTCAATACATGTTATTTTCACAGTTACTGTATTCTGTTTGGGGAGAAAGAAGGAAAATAAAAAGCTTGCTTTGTCAGTGGTTTGTGACCGGCTCAAGTCTATCAAGACCAATTAACTGATGTCATTATAAGCACTAAGATTTAAAATTTCTCTGACACCGAACTCTTGAGATCAGAAGGGCTATAACAGTTCTATCCTTTCATCTCCTGTGTTAGCTATAGGAAGACCATATGATGACATGGGAACAGTTGCAGCACAGTCTAGGAGGCTTAAAAAATACTTGCATTCCAGGTGGCATCCAAATGCAGAAATACTGCAAGAGAAATGTAAGTAAACAACTAATACTGTCTTCCATGATACTGTTATTCCCATGCCCTGGTTAACCCAAAACGTTATTGTATTTCATCTATCTGTACCCAGAATTGTTACTGTCTCTAAAAACACTGGAGCCAGAAAACACAACCATGGGGCAGAGCCTTTTAAAAAGTCAGAGCAAACAGGGAGAGCACTCTCATGCTCCATGGTCTCTGTTCAAGGCAGAGGCCCTGCTCTGGGGTCTTTTCCCCCACTCCTTTTGTTTCTCTCTTGCATCTTGGACTGGTTCAAGGTGAATTCTGCAACTGCATGTCTGCAGCTGCCATGGAGCGACCCTGTCTGCTGCCAGGAGAAAGGTAAGGGAAGTTCCAGCCCTTGACCAAGTACCAGCTGCTGGACTGTGCCAGCTGCATTATTTGATGGAGAGATAAGAAAGGGGCAGGGCTGTCACTATTTTCCCTTTGTCTTTGGAGCCACACAGCTGGTCACTTGTGGAGGCCACCATTTTGAGGGACTCACTTGTGGAGGCCACCATTTTGAGGGACACACTCGTGGAGGCCACCATTTTGAGGGACACACTCGTGGAGGCCACCATTTTGAGGGACACACTCGTGGAGGCCACCATTTTGAGGGAAGTGTCCCTCCTCCCTATGAAGTTTCTCTGTTCCCTGGGAGTCCTGGCAATTTCAGCAACTTTGTAACTGCTTACTATTACTGTTATTTTGTTACCTGTTGCTATTTACTTCTTTATTAGCAAACTGTTATTTTTTCACTTATATCTATCCATACTTGTTTCTCCTCACTGGTGGAAAGGGATTGGTTAACCTAAAGGGGGGAATTACTCATTTTAGAGGGTCCCACTTGAATTACCTTACACTAAGGCATCCCAATAACTAAACGTCTACATTTCTGCCAGAAGCACAAGGGTTCTATGACAACCATCCACTACAAAAAACAAGCAGCCAAACACCACACTCAAGGCTTTCGAGCACATAAATAAATAAGAGCAAATCAGAAACAAAATGACATGAGATGTTTAAGATCCTCAGGCTAACAACCAATTACCTGAAAACTAGTTTAGTTTCTTACTTAAGCAAATACATAAAGATTTTACCACCAGTATACATTTTATCAATGTATCATTTTACTTTTTGGGCAGGCCTAGACTTTGCATGTCTACAGGGTACATAACTTGGCTTCCCCAAACCTGCCTTTAACCTACATAATCAACATCTGTAAATAATGTAGGCATAGAGCTTACCTCAACTATCTTTTGAACATCCACATTGTCAAGGAAAGACACAAATCCATACCTGAAAAAGAAGAACAGACTATTCAGTTATCAGTTTCATTTGATTGTCTGCCAAATTCTTTTGAACAAGAGCAGTTAATAATGTGCCAGGTACACTATATGGTACATCAAAATTATCAACTAGGACATTAATTTATGATTCAGCCTAAAAATTTATTTACTGCTAACTAGCAGTATCTACAACTGGACCAGATTAAAGGAACTAAATGCCACATTTTAGAATAATATGAAGAAGAAATAAAGGCTATTTTTCCATTTCAATTACTCAAAATGAGTACTGCTGTTGGTATAAACTTAAGTAAGATTAATTAAGATCTGACTTATCAAATTTTGCATTTACTACAGAGGTCTGGATGAAAATAGGCATTATAGGAAGAGTGACACCAGTGAGGGAAGCAATTCTTGAAGACATTTTTTATTTTATTTCACTGTCTCCCTAATTTATCTGGTCAATACAATATCATTTCAAGAGTGTTATAGTAGCAATTGTGTCCCATTAATGGAATAAGTCAATTCATTATCAATACTTGTAACATACACTGGCTAACTGTACAGCAGAGTTCACTCTGAAGACTAGCAAGGGATATGAGAAAATTAATTTTATTTCCAGCTCTTCCATTGCTACATATGCTGAAGTAAAAAATGTGGTATTTTAGGATCTATGCACAGAATCTTAGAAAAACTGGGCTGGAAGGAACCTCAAGAGGATATGGTCTCCTTCTCATAAGGAAGGATAACCTCAAAACTGGGATGGCTTCCCCAGAACCCAAGAGGCTAAGGTCCTTCATCTTCTTATTTAAGAGTTTCACCACAGTAATCCAGAACTTTTCTATATATCCAAAGGGCATTTCCATTACTTCAACTTTATTCACATACTTAGTTTCACTCTTCACCCAAACAAGTTACTCTTGAACTTATTCCCAAGTGTCAGAAGAGTGCAGACTCACTGCCCTGAATAAACAATCATAATTCTCTTGACCACCCCAAACTGTCTCCAGATTTTTTACTCTAGCCATCAGAAGAGTCCTACAAAAGAATTGGCTGTGTAAGCATCACACAAGTTAAGTTTTGTTTCCAGTGGTTAAGTGACAATGAGCTTCTTTTCCCTTAACGGAGAGGCTGAGGTACTCTCTGTAAGATTAGTGATTTAGTATGGGGCAGTACAGATGTACTGGTTTCACACTGTTAACTCACCACAACAGAAAATTGTAGCTGCTATGAAGGCTTAAGCATGTCATGTTGCTAAGTATCTGCTCCTATCACCTACTACAGAATGATGTCCACATAAGCAGCAACTTCTACTCGTGTTCTACTCACCCCTTTGAAACACCAGTTCTGTCAGTGATGACTTTGACCTCCTTCACAGTACCATACTGTTCAAAGACACTCCGAATTTCTGCTTCATTCATCTAAAAGAAAAAAAGGTGTCAAACATCTTTAAACACATTCAGCTGCTTAGAACTGATTTAAAGCAGGCAGTACCATTTTTAAACCCATTTCCCACTACTATAAGATTTAAAGATTTATTTTGGAAGACATATTCCAGAATTCTCCCATGACATTTCAATTACCTTCAAGATTGGCAAATGCACACATGGGGGAAAAAAAACCAAAACCAAACATCACCACCACAAACAAGTAAAAAATATCCACACCAAAACAGGAGTTAAAATTCCCATTTCTTTTCCACTGAAGTACCCTATACCCATTTTAAACAATTCCAAGTATATAAATACCCTTATGTCAATTCCACCGACAAAGACTGTGTTTGGCATGATTTTTCCTTCAGGCAAAACATAGCCCTGACTGACTGTTGCCGAATAGGCGCTCCCCTCCGAGGTCTGGGTCTCCACATGTGCTGCCTAAAAAATTAAACAGAAATACTTATGTTAGTCATCTATATTACACTTTAAAACATCATAATGCCTGCAGCCTCCTACAGATAGAGCATGGGACAAGGGATTTCAATAGCACAAATGGACCATTTGTTGGGAAAAAAAAAAATGAAGTAATTATTCCGAGAAGTTTTAAAAATTTAAATCTATATCTAGTCTATACTACTTTAAGTAACCCTGCCAGACTGTATCAAGCTTTGTGACCAATGTTGCTACTAACGGGGTTTGCCCCATCTCTTTTGCTGTACCTCCTCTTGCACAAGAAGTTCTAACACTTTTCAGTTCAAATTAAACTGGCTCTACAGAATCTGGCAGGAAGATTAACGTGAAGTGAGCAGTTTTTCACCCACCTGGTACTCTACTATTGTTTGGCTGCATACCCTTCTAAAGGGCATTTGAACTGAAATCTGAGATGGCAACTTCACAGCACCCTTAAGCTGACCTAACTGTTGCTTCTACTTCTTTCTTTCTGGATGTTTCAGCGAACCAAGCTAGAAGTAGTATTCACTTTGCTGTGCAAGCTCTCTGGCAGCCTAGAACAGGAAAGAGCTCTCAGCAGAGGCAGCCAGCAAGCACCAGAAGCAGCATAAGGAAGCTGGTTAGCCACGGATACTGCTGGTACACCTGTCACACACGGCCTTGGCTGCCATGGAAGTGCAGTGTTCATGTCTCGCTAATGATGCGGAATTTTCAAAGAAAATTCACTTATTTAACACTCTTACATATTAAGTACCTGAAAGAAAGAATAAACAGACTGCTTAGGCATTCTGGCAAGCTGGTCAACATTGAAAGTAAGATTAATACATGTATTTCCTAGAAGTTGAAAAGGACATGAAAAACGCAGTGGGGTCAAAGTCTCCTAGAACAAAAAAAAAAGAAAGAAAGAAAAAGAAAGAAAGAAAGAAAATCTCCCTCCAAAGCCATTTTTCAAGTTTTCAGCACTATGATGCAAAACCTTTGCCAAGCCAAAAAAATTACTGTCTTATCTAAACCCAAATAATTTTACCAACATAGCACTAAATAAATGACTGTTTTTCTACATACTGGCTACACAAGAATATAGCATCAGCTGAAGTGACTCAACCCTTTAAAATTATTTTAAGAGGAGTCTGATCTGCCTTATCTCATGAAGTAGCTTTGAAATCAAATTTCTAGATGTCAGAAATGCTAGGGGTTATTCGGTTTTTCAGCTTATCAGAAATAACAGGTGGTTTTTCATCTCTCGTCATAAGATAAAATTAATCTGTTTGCTCTCTATTATTCCTGCAAGCACGAAGTTGAACTTAATGCCGGGAAACTGGTTCTCCTTACAGTAGTCGTGAGACTAGTTATACACTTTTGGCAAAAGAAAAGGTGGAAAAGGACGATCTTTGGGCCGGGTGGAGGAAATACCTAACTACCCACCCAAGCGTGTTGCTAACATCACTCAGTTTTATGCCTATCCAGGAGAGGAAAACTTTTTTTTTTTGGCCACACAAGCCCGCGATTTCTCAGTCTTCCCCCCGGCTTCAACACGCTCTTTGTTTAAAGAGACTATTAGGGTAGTGGGTTGGTTTTTTTTTTTTAGTTAATTGAAACATTTGAACCCCGTGACCCATGTCCCGCTGCGCGGACTCCGAGGGCAGCCTCCACAGCAGCGCCACTGCCTGAGGGAAGAACACGGCCGGCGCCGCAGCCTTCCCGCTAGGCACTAAGTGGAGCCCTCAGCCCAGCACTGCACACTATGCACTTACGAGGCATAAGTTTTCCTGTAAAAAAAAAAAAAAAATTTAAAAAACCCCAAAACAAACCAAAAAACGAACGAAAACCACCACCATACTCGTACAGCGTTTGAAGCGTCAGCGCTACAGTCGCAAATCACGTTTCTCAAATAAAAAGAACAAAGAGCAAGCAGCATGTTGGTGCGCGCTCAGGAGCCCGCAGCTCCCGCTGCCCGCACAGCGCCCTCAAGTGCTCGGGGCGACGCCGGACCTTGGCTCTGGCGGGTGAGGGGCGCCGGGCTAGGGAACCGGGGGCGAGCCGGGCGCCACCCGTGGGGCCCCGCGCGTGGTGCAGCCGCCAACGGCCGCCATTTTACGACCTCACACCTTGGCTGCCCAGCGCCGACGGGGCGTAGGCAGGCAGGTTTGGCGCCGACGGGGCGTGGGCAGGCAGGTTTGGCGCTCACGACAATGGAAGCTGTTCGCAAGCCCCCGACCTGCCGGACCCTACGCGCAGCGGGTACACCTGTCACGGGCAGGCAGAGGGAAGCTCGCCCGCCCGTGCGGGACGGCGCCATGTTAGCGCCATCAGAAAATGGCCGCTCATGGGTATGAAGCGCCTTTCGTCCCCAAGCTTTCACCGAACCGTAAAGCCGACGGCTACGAGCCACACCTTCCCCTGCACAAGTCTCCGGCCTTTCAATTGCGGTATTCCCTCCTTGACCTTAACCGCTCGCCTCATAAGACTTTAAAACCCTCACGATACTTAAAATGCTAGTAGCCCTCAGCCCCCTCACCGCGTTACAAGGCGACACTTCTCCGGGCTGTGGAGATTCCCATTTCTCACCCCAAGAACGACCTAAAGTCACTTCTCCGCTCCGCTGCCCGCGGTGGCTCTCACCAAGGGACTACATCACTCAGCAGAAGCCTCTCCAGTGCCTTGGCATTCAAACGCCCCAGACCATCCCACTGCCCACCGCCCCAGCATAGATCCCCTTCCGCGTTCACTCACCATCATTCACCAGTGTCTGAGGCCGCGCTCACACACTTAAAAAATAAATAAGGCGTTAAAAACAAAACCACTATAAGGTTTTTGAGGAAACTAAGAGCAGACAGACGGTCTCCTGTAATACCGAAGTGGAGTACCACCGTCGATAAAGGCAGTTCGGCTCTATTCCCGTTCTCCTTAAATAGCCCCATTGGGGGTTGGGACGGAAGAGGCCACACCCGCTCTGCCCTCATGTTCATCCCCTCCTGCGCCATATGGCGACTTTGGCTTAGAAGACAAAAGATTGAGGGTACCGAGGCTTTTCTTTTTGGAGGGGGGGAATTAGGTTGGGACTATCATTTGTGCCCTTGTTGGAACTTCCTTGCAGGAAGCTGCTGTTGAGTGCATGTGGTAGCAGCACAGCCCTTGCCATTTTGACAAGAACTTGGGCTTGGCTTGTGGAAGTTTTGAGAATAGTATGCTGTTGAAGAGGCTTTAACTCAGTTTGAGGCAGAAGCTGTAGCTCTTTTATTAATGTTTTCATGAACCAATGTTATATAGATGTTCTAGAGTAATCTGTTCCCATCCTGTGACCACCTGCGCTGGATCACCAGTGGCCCAAGGCCTTTGTAGAAGGAAACATCTCTGCAAGCTCTCCTGGTTCTACAGTAATAAAATAGGATTTGGAAATCAGCTTTATAAATAGCTGTTTGCTACTGGTATCAAATATTTAGAATAGATAGTGATTTTAGAAAGTTCCAGGGAGTGGGGAAGTTTATGGATATTTTACCAAAATTAACCCATTAGTTGACTGGGCTAGGTTAGTAAAATGTTTGGTTTATGGTTTGAGTTTTTTTTAATTGCAGACATATGAATGATCCTTGTTAAGGATAGAAAATGGAAGTAGAAAGCAACACTGGTAAAGTGGAGTATATTTAAGATGTAAGGTGGTTTTTCCTATCTAATTTTATGTCTTCTAATAATTAGATTTTTTTTTTAACAGTTTACTAAGTGTTCACCTTTTCTAGATGTTATGTTAATAATCCAAAGTGCACTGCTGCACTGGATATACATGGGACCCAGAGATGGTTTAGGTAATAGCATTAAAAAAGCCCTGATGACAATAGGTGTATTTATGTTACCTATAGAAGAAATTTTGTTAAAGATGGTGGCATTGCAGTATTATCTAAAGATAAGCATATATCTGGGCTTTGATGCAGCTAGTGACCACTTACTTAAATAAAAGGCATACTCTACCATACTTTAGCAGATCTTCTATATGTTTATTTTAAATGACTGAGACTTTGATAATGGGCCCCAACAATGAGGGGAAAATAATGCGTAGTATTTTCTTTGATATAATGGATTCGTATTTGGCCTGAAGGGTGGCAATAAGTGAGGCTGTTCCAAACTTTTTGGACTGGGTTTGGGTCAGGTTTGTGTCCTGTTTTCCTTAGCTTGGTATTAGCTTCTAAAATTGGAGAAGATCTGTTTCATAAAACAAAGGGGAGAGTAATTTATTTTCTGCTGCCAATACACAAACCTCAAAAGGAGTGGAGGGAGTGGAGTAGGAAATTATTGTCTTGGCTTGTTTTATCAATATTGCTACTGGAATGGTTATTTCTCAGTAGATTTATTTATTAAATGCACTAAGTAACAGATGAAGAAACAAATTTTATGTTCTGCTACACCATGTAGTACTTACCACTTTAATACACTGATTTTTTTTTTTCATTTTTTCCCCTTTAATTAGGACATGGGTAAATCAATTAATTTAGTAGATTATAGTAATTCAGGGAGAGCTTCTGTCTTGGGATCTGATAGGCTGCAGTGGGTGAGGATTCTACAAAAAAATGTGATGAAAAATTACCAGTCTGATTACAGATAGTAGTGCTTACAACTTGAAATTTAGTAGTCATAAGCACAGGACTACATGCTTTAAAAGTCAGGTTAGATTTAGTCTTCCTAGAAGTAGAACTAAAACTAGATAGCAAGGATATCATACAGCGTTTGAATTTTTGTAGAATTTCTCATAACTCTTCTGCAATTTTTGGACCTTTTATTAAGAATCTTGTTGACTCTTTCTGTAAAGTTAAAGCAGCTAACTACTCTTAGGAGATAAGTTAACATTAAAAGGAGAATATAAAAGAGATATTCAAGCTATTAGATTGAGAACAAGCAAAGAAGGTCCCAATTTTTAGACAGCAAGCTTGCCTAAGAAAGAGATGCTGGGTTACCAAATAGGATTTGAATGTCTGTTTTCTGAGTTTCCTACTTCCTACTGAAGAGAGACTGCCACGTGCATTTCTCAGCAGGCTTTAAAGCCCTAAAAGGATCGTTCTATATGTGGTTAAATTTCGGATGTTTCCTTTGCTGCTGTTTGCATCGGGGTAGCTGTTTAAGAGGACACATTGTAATGTTCTGATGAACATCTGCCTTTTAAAAAAAATCCACAATGTTATAATATGCACTGAAACCACTAGTAGAGTTTCCATAAGCAAAAGACAATCTGTATTCTCTCTAGTATGGTGAAATCCTTAGTGGATCATTTGCTGAATTATTTTTGTCATCAGTAGCAGAATTAAATATATACAATAAACGCGAGAAAGGTGTTTTCCTTTCTCATACAAAGAGTTAAACAACGAAGAGCAGGGATAAATTGTTGGTTGTCGGAGAGAAAAGTGCACTGAGTGAGCCATTAGGCCACTAACTAAAGATCCTTTACCGAAGCACTAACTAGATGGGCAAGGATTATTTGCATATGACTGTCTACAATTGATAGGTTCACCGACAAAGCTGCTCTTGAATCGGACGTGTTAACGAAGTCTAATGATTTAAACACACTTCATATCTACATGACAAATGGTAGAAGGTGAAATTCGCAGTGTTCCACTAAGGAGAAATAATTCTTGTTTAGTATAACTGTATTTGCAGTAGAACTCACAGCTTAGATGTATATACTGGGAAAAAAACTACCTTCAATCTGTATTGCAAACATATTGTGCCAAAATTTCTTGCTGTGTAAGTAAATCCTACAAAATCTTTTGGAAACTTCATAGCTAAGCCTCTTTTCTAAAGCAGCTATAATTCTCTAGGAAAGACAATAGTTTCCTAAATATACTTTTGCCAACAAATATGTTCAGATAGTTCTGGTGGTATAGCATATTTTGTCTGTCGCAGTGTTTGTACTCACTAAGCCAGAAGTCATTAATTCCCTGCTAAGTGCACTTGATTTGAGAGTAATGCAATTTTCCAAATCCTTCTCAATCTTCTCTCTACCAGGTGAAAATAATGTATTTAAATAATGTAAGAAATACATAGGGTATTGGCTACATAAGGGTTATCATTGTGGTATATCTCTCACAAAGCCAATGTGTAAGGCATTATAAAAATTAAACTGCACTTTAAGTTCCTTCCTTTTTTATCCTCCACAAGATCACAGTATCATTTGGTTGCTGGTCATTAGAAAAGGCAGCAAAGAAAACTTCCCAAGCATTCAGAAATGTTTGAATCAAAGGAAACAAAGAGGAATGGCAAATACTGAGAGTGGACTATGTACAAATCTTACAAATAAATGTATAGTCAGTCTAGATAGATGTTGGGCCAAAAATATGAGGTGGTGATACTACTGTGTTATCTGCAATACTAGTCTTATGGCCTGAGCTCTCTGAAAACCTTCCTGGAAAACCTCTACAGGGAGACTTTCGTTTTCTTACTTTCTTCTTTCTGATCCTTTGTGTCAAGACAAAGACTCTATGCGTGTATGTATACTATGCATGTATTGGCTAAGTCGTGTGGGACTGCTGCTATGGCATGGAGCTCCTTTCCTGCATCACACAGAGGAAAAGAGAGGTTCTGTCTCTATCTTCTGTTGTGTCTGTGTATCCTCTTCTGATGTGTCTTTGCCGTGCAACTATTGAGGGCTATGAAACAGTTCTGACCCTCAGGTAGGATCAAATTGTTTATGAATTGAGAGGAGGAAGACATTTACAAGGCCCGAAACCTAAAAGCCATTCTTCAGAATCTTGGCCTGTGTCTTTTCACTGATGCAAGGATGATTTTTTTGCCTTTTCTTTTATACCCCTTATATACCCTTTTATATAGTTTTATGTAGTCTTAGTGCTTTTAACCTACATACTTGTAATTTTCCAAGCCTGATAACTTAGCTGAGACCGCTGTACCGTTAAGCCAGAAGACCAAACAGTCTGGAAGTCCCAGACACCAAGATCCTCTCTGAAACATATTTTTGTAAACTAAAATAGGCCCATCCAGGGGGAAGGTTCCTCAGAACGGGGGGTTCACTCGAGCCTCTCACTGGGGAATCTTTGATAGATATGCTAATTTGCAAGGCCTATAATTGTGTGCATTTCAGTGTCTGAGGGGCAGTGTGCACATTTTTGGGGCATTCCACCTGGAAGAAGTGCTGTACCCAAGGATCCTTAAATAAATACTGAGGTGAAAATCCCTTTTTCCCATAAACTGTGTTTTGGTTTTAATTTTAAGACCAGGGAAAGGCAACATCACAAGTATGTATTTTTTTCTGTGTCTATTTTAAAAAGCAAAAATATTCCTAATTAATATTTTTTATCAGATTCTCAATTTAAGATGCACTTAAAAGGAGATCCCTACAGATAGACCTCTAAATATAGGACTTAAAGCCTACTGACTGGATTTTTTTAAATTATGTTTGGTCTCAAGTGATTAAAATAGTGTAGAAATGATTCTGATTTATGCCATTTATGGGTAATTCATTCCCGAACAAACCAGTTTGTTTTAACCAAAATGGAATGAGGCACTTCTGTATTAAGAATAGCCCATATGGAATTAATCAGGAACAGTTCCATGTGTATAAAAGCCTTAATTAACTTTTGAGTGAGTTTCATTTGCAGTGTCTTTTCTGGAATGTATATTTGGATCTAGATGTATATATAGGATACTAAACTACTTGCAAATCAGGCCATCTTTCATTTAGAGTTTTTGCCAGAATCCTTAATGATGATTTTTTTTTTCTTTCAAAAATCTTATTATATATTGGTGAGAAAACAAAATTAGAACAAGATTTAAAAAAAATATTTAGTCAGTATGTCGTGCTTTCTGATTTTACGTCATGAGTAGCCATTTTCGGTTTCTAAGTTTAGGTTCTTGATTTTGTTTAAAAAATAAATAGCAGCTTAAACCTCTTACATGCTTTAATTAACAAAGTTACTCTAGGTAATATTGAATGTTCTGGAGTAAATTTTCTCACTGTCGACTTTCTTTGCTACAATGAAATTTCTTTAGTGAGGTAATTTTATAGATTAGTATGTTAATAGATGTTTATAGATACATTGTTGGAGTTGTAGGAGTGTCAGAGAACAAAGCAGGTTTCCAATACTTCTGAGTGCCTTTGTATATAATATAGGTCCACAATTTAATTATGTTTCTCTAAAGAAAGAAAGTCTCTATTTTACTGCTTTTGATATTTTCTTTCCTTCCTGAATAGGACTGATGTCAAGGATATTTACATCACGCCTTGTGACTAGTGGTGTGGCAGTGGACTTTGCAAATATTAAATGCTTTTTTCAGGGGAGAAAAGAAACAAAGCCCTCATAATCTTGTTTCCAAAATGAACTGTTTATTTCGTTATTTGTTGAAGCATTAGCTAACCTGCTCAGAAAACTCTTGCTTTTCTGAAACTTTTGAATTGTCTGAATTAAAGTTTGCACTATTTCTTTTGTGCCCTTCATTGCACAGGCAATCCTTGACTTCTTAATAGGAGTTACGTGAGTGATCTGCTTGAAATTAGGAACTTTCTGTAAGAATCTGAGTGTTCTTAGTTGTGCTTACAGTTTTTTAAAACATGGATCCCCTCACGGCTGCCACAGTAGACTGACTAGAACTATACAGATAAGTGGAGGTTAGCACAGCCACAGGAATAACACAGGAATGCTCAGAAATAACAACGCCTTGGGCAGTGGATTTGCATACTGGGGTGGTACCAGCCTGAGCTAACGCAAATGTGTAGGCCTGATGCCAGTCATTCAATGTAACGAAACAGGTTGTAATGTGCTTGACACCTTTTTCATAAATAGCTCCTTGTAACATTAGAGCTGAACATAAAATGAAGATTTAGCTGGAAAAGCATACTCTGAAAACTGTCCAGGCTACTGAAAATAGCATACTTCAACCCAAGAAGTGGTGAAAAGCCACTGAGTTGTGGATTTGACATTAAATCAAGTTAGAATGTTGGAATTTTACTCAGAGCTAGCTACAAAAGGTCATGTAACATGAGATATCTTAGAAACTTTTTTGATTTGTTCAAGGAAATGCTGTATATTCAAACTTAATATGAATTGCTTTTAAAAGGGGAGGTGGGAGAGACATTTAAAGAACTTGATACAGGTGGAATTGTCACCTGTAGCATGTATTCCTTCCTTACCTTTGAAAGAAGAAAAACAATGGAAACCAATTAAATTTTAACTGTCTTTAACTTGCAATTTTTTGCTGATAGACAGAAGTATGTGAATATGAGCAATATAATCACCTCATCAGACTTTGGAATTTGCGTACCTGAATGGTAGACTTTCAGAATTGCATTAGTAGTTGCTGAAAAATGTTTACATCTTGTCATTAGGTATTTACTGATATGAATGTAGATTACTCCAGATTCACACCTCAGTAGAGTAATGAAAAAATATTTACTCTGAGGGAAAATATATTCTGTAATACGTTTTTGTTAACATCACTGGAATCAAGTGGGCAATTCCAACATTCTTGTTTGCCCACTGTCTTAGTTTCAGACAATTTATGGGGTGGAGACTCCAAGATAAACTACTTCCTCTGGGTTTTAACCTCTCCCCTCTACCAATAAGGAGAGACAAATGCGAAGAGATATAAGTGAAAAAATAATAGTTTACGAAGAGAAAAAGCAATAACCAAGAAGTACAAAGGCAAACTGTTCAACCCCGACCCACAATTCCGGAGGAGGTCCTGCTAATTGTCCCGGGGAACTCAGACAAAATGTGGGAGAGTTCTCTCTCCGGGCCATGAGGCTGATAGAGAGAACAAAGGAAACAATATGGCAACCACCCGGTTCCGAGAAAACAAACTCCCTCCCTCCCAAACAAACAAAACAATGGGGAGCAGGAGAAAAACAGAACCTGGGGAAAACTGTTTTTGTCCAAAAGGACTCAGTGCTGCCGGGGCGCTGGCACAGACCCGTGTAGCAGCTCAGCAGGCTTTCTCTCCACAGCGCGCCAGTGAAAAAGCAATGGACTGCGCTCTCCTCGACAAATGGCAGGCGGCAGCAGTGAAAGTATTGGCCTGTCCCTTCCCTGTTTTTAAAGGGATCCAGCATGCCTGCCCTGCCATGAACTGGGGTAAAACACAGAGGTTCTGCTTCTGACTCCGGGCCTTAAAGAGACACTAAACTAACCTACACGTGTTTACATAGAGAATATATAGAATACATGGTTTTGGGTCAACCCTAACCCTAAACTCCAACTCTTACCTCTATAACTAGGACATCCACACATGCTGTTCTCCATCCTCACAAACCTTCTGTTTATTTATTTGAAAACAGATCTGACATGCTTAAATTTTCTTGCTGATGAGGTGGTTTTTCCATCTTGGGTAAAGGAAGATGGGAAAGGACGTAATGGTTTATTGCAGAGGCAAGATTTTGGGAGATTTGCTTTTTCTTTCCCCTTTTCATTCACTTAGTCACAGCAGAATCTTTTCTGTTAATTTTTAATTACTCTTCTATGTCTTTTATGGAAACTTGTAACAGTTCTAAAGACTATCTAAAGACACTTCTGTTCAGTGCTCCTTGAATCTTGGATCCAATTTAGTTTCATTCTGCATCCCTACGTAACACAGATGTGTAGAGATGGCTGAGTTAGCTCAAATCACATTATTTGCAGGAGGAGAAATGATCTAACCAAGTGGATGCAGAGCTTTAAATAATTACTGCTGCACTTGGAAGAGAGAAATGGTGAAGTTAAGGACTATGATTTGCAGTTCAAAGGAGACTGTTCAAAGGAGGCTGAATTCAATAAAACTCAAGGGTAAAGTTTAGTGATTTGGCAATACTGACAGCTCTCTGGTATTTCCCACTGCTTTACAAGCCTATACATGAGACTGTAGAATTGGGGACTCTGCCATGCCATCAGTTATGGCTCTGACAGCCCCAGCAAACATTTCTGCACGCATATGGTTTCCATACATCCAAAGAGTTATTTGTTGTTGAAGCTAAATTGCCTCTAGTTCCAAGCCAAGCTGTTTACAGTTAGCTTGGTAACTTCTGTCCTACTATGGGATCTGCAGTAAGTATTCTGAGAGATGTCACATGTATTTACTGCTGGATACTGACTTCTTGTCATCTGGAAAGTTCTCTCACTTTGGTCCTTGCATGTGACTGGGTGTTAGAAGCAATTCTTGATATCTTACCTGTGATCCCGTGTCACATTTTTTATAATATTGTCATCTCAAGCATTCCAAAATTGTAGTTTAGGTCAAAAGTAATCATTGTATGGCTTAAAAACAGAGCACTTGAGAAAGATACACATTTCTAGTCCATCTAGTCTGCTTTCTTGTCTTCCAGTGCTTTGGATTTGCATTTTTAAGCTTCTTTTTGCAACGAAAAATTAGAAGAGTTTTCTGCAAAAACCAAATGTTCTAAATTAAGCCTCCAAATATAATTTATTTTGAAGTATGACATTTAATAAAAATACTTTGGCATAGATTTCTGGGTGGGTGTCAAGCTTTTACTGTGCATGTACTTCATATTTTGGGGACCTAAATGGCTAATAATCAGACTGGAAAGTTAAAATGAAAAATTTAGCATTCACATGGTTCTACTTGAATAACAATAAGTGTAGCACTTGTGATTAAAAAAAAGCATCTGTTACTTACTTTACTGCATTGCCTTGGCCTGTCCACTTAACATCTGTATTATGCACTTTGCAGTAGAGCAAGGGGATCTGCAAATGCCCATATGAAAACCTGGTAAGGTGGAATTAGTTAGCTTCAGAGAATAAGAATAATGTTTGCATGGTGATTGATGTTCTTTTTGTATGTTAAAATACTATTTCTGTGGCAGAAATTAATATCTATCTACCTGTAGTTGCTGTACTTACTATGATGATGAATATTCTAGAGCTGTCTATAGTAAAAGTATAAACAGTTACACTTGATTTTAATGTCAAATGGAAAGCAAAGGAGTAGCTGGCAGATACTCAACGCTAAGTATTGTTGACCCATGCAACATTTTACTTTGATGTGGTGTAGTCTGCACTAAAGCACTGGAAAGGTAACTCTTTCTACCAGCTGATTATGTAAGTCAGTGACAGAAAAGATTTAGTTGGTCAGCATGCTTCTGGTTATGAGAATTTATTGAGAAGTATAAAACATTATGAAGAATTGTATATTAAAAATGCTGGAACACCATTTTAGAACTGGTAGGTCTCGTGTTTTCAGCTCTTAGACTATTCACTGAGAAGCTAAAATTTCTACAGTAATTTCATTGTTCTCAGACATCATGCCATTCTTGTCATTTAAATGAGGTGAGATCCTTGATTGTAAGGTTGAAATATCACCGGTGGAAGTGATAAGCGATTACCAAAGGACTTCTGCCTAAAAAAAAAGTAGATACCAAAAAAAAAGCTTTAGGTGTTCAGTTGCAACATGAATTTTTGTTGCAATTTGTTCTTGTATTGTTCTGAATTTCCCATTCATTATAAAACCTTTTTATCAGAGTTATAAAATTCTCATTATTTGCATAGGAGTACTTGGATGGCAGCAGGTCTTAGCTCCATATGCCTGGCTTTGACAAGGTTTGGTACACGTGAGTCTGCAAGAAATGAATTTGTGAAAATGTAGGGTTTGAAATACAGAGTTTTGTGTGTGTCTGGCAAATTCTGTATCTAAACTCTGTCAAGACTCTCTCACCAAATCTCTCTGTAGGTCAAAATGGGTATTTCAGTTAAAAATGTTTATTGAAGGTATTGTAGTGTGGCTTGAGTATCCTCACGAGTAACTAGAATGTCAAATGGTGACCCATGTTGAAATTTGTTATCTGGCAGTGCTCTTGGTGCATCAGTGTCTTAGTCACTGTCGATCTCTTTTTTTGTTGGTGCCCCTGAGGCCATGGTTAGCAGCCCATGGGAGCTTTCCGCCTTCTGAGATTCTTGAGAGCCTGGAGAGAGAACAAAAGAGATAACTCCGTGTGTCTGTTTTTAAAGGGACCCAGCACCCGCCCCTCCATGAACCAGGTAAAACACAGGGGTTCCACTTCCCGGCTACGGGTTTTAAGGAGCCATTAAACAGCCTTGCACAAGTTGACATCGAGAAGATACAGAAGACACGATTTGGGTCACTCCTAATGCTAGACTCCACCTAGACTCCACTTCCTATCTCTGTAACTGTAACAGTCATCTTGGTAATTCTTAGGCAGGACAAGTCTATTTGCATGTTTCACAGGATATTTGCCCCTTTCATTGCAGTGCTGTGGAGGGGGACTACAAGTGGAGCAAGAGTTTGGAAAAGTTATGTTTTCTGTATTAGGTATTATAAATGATAGTTGTTATACAGAGAAGTGACAGAAAGCTAACTTGTTGCCTAATACAGTATTTACTTCTGTTAAAAACAAAACAAAGCTTTTGTCTGAAAAAGCTTGACGTGGAAGGCTCTGGCCTTATCTCAATCTTCCTTTACAGTACCATTGATTGTAAGCAATGGGAAAGTGAATTGTGATAAACAGTGATGATGAAATGTACTGGTACTGTGGTAGTTCTGTGATGTGACAGTGATTGTAAAGGGATGCCCTGATCTGCAAAGCCTATTTGGGCAGCTGTGGCTCAGTCTTTGCCATCTTTCTCCCAAATCTGTCTCCTAAGGACTAGGATGGGTGGCTGTTGGCCTCTTGATTCTGCCAGTGAGAAGGTGGAGAGATAAAAGCTAGGCTGTACGGTCCCTCACTTGTTCAGTGATAGGACTTTCATTTCATACAGTAGGCAGAACATTGGTCAGAGTAAGGGTTGTGGTTCCTGCAGGAAAGTATGTAAATAAAGTGATACTTTTGAAAAAAATAGAACCACCACAGCATGACAAGGAAGACATCAGTGGGATCCCAACATGGGCATGCTGCAGCCTCCATCTTAGGACGATGTGAATGCTGACAGTTTGGTCAGAGGAGAATTCTCAGCTTTTGCTGATCATCTGTGAGAATCAGGTGCCTTCTCACAGATCTGACAACCATGAGAAGAGTTTTCTCTAGCTGTGGAAAGAGAATTGCTTCCCACAGCTAGAAGATGAGAAGCAGAGAAAGTTTTGTAAACCATCTGGGATGTTTTGAGAATATTTATCTCAATGGTATTTGTTGCTTTTGTTATCCTAATGGATTTCTCTGTCATAAACCAATTGTAGCTGGTCTTGTCTCTCTGCTCCTGACCAGGCAGCCTGGAGAAGCAGCTTGGTCAGAGAGCAGCTGGATCTCTTTGGAGATCTCTTTGTCCTGTCTGCTTGTTTGCTTTGCGTGAAACACACATGAAATAAAGAAGATATTTTGCCTTCTGATGGAGTCATTCTTATGCTGCACTGGCCAGGACATGGCCTGAGTTGCTACAGGATGATGCCAGACAAGTTCTGAGTCCTGACAAGGTTGCATTGATGAGGAAGCAGTGAAGCAGAGAGAGAGACCCTTATACCTAGTCCTTGTTAAAAGGGTGGAATATCATGATGCTTGGCAATGATTTTTTGTTCTGATACCAGTATTGTGAAGGATTCAAAAAATAGTGCTCTCAGCATACTGTGAGGGATATTGGAAATGCGAGACAGCAAATAAGAAACAGTTTGCATCAGGTTTTAAGAGGGGGGAAAAACAGGGAAAAAAAGAAACCAACAAGAAAATGAGAAAACAAAGAAGTGTTGAAGTATGTTATTCATTTAGGGAGAAATTATGCAGTTTTGAATACCAAATATGTATTGGAATGGGCAAATAAGATAGTCTTACACATTTTAATTTTTGTTGCTCTTACCTTGTAATTCAACTTGAAATTCTTTGAATGCCCATAATTAAGCTGCTATAAACCTTCTAGTGACAAGTATTTACAGCAAATTTTTTGGGTGGTGTCCCAGTTTGAGACAAATTCAGAGGAAAATATCCTCTGATAGAAGGCATGTTACAACCACACCTCCCCCACCAGGTTCAGGAAAGAAATATTTCCTCAGAGTAAAGTGAAAGATGAATAAAAACTATTTATTTAACAAACACACAGAGGAAAAGAATAATAATGCTAAATAATTAAATCTCTCACTGTGAAGAGAAACCTGGAAGATTCTAGAGTCCTTCTGTGAGTGTGATCTCTCTCCTTCTCCTTGGAGCTGGGTCGGCCTGGGCTTCCTCCCGGCCTCGGTGGAAAGTTTTCTCAGTGAGTTCTGGTGTTGTTAAAACAGTCCAGAAGAGAAGAGGGAAAAAACCGAAGTCCCAGAAAACAAAGTTTAACTCTCTGTCTCTCTCCAAAGAAACAGAGACGAGAGCTGGATGAAAAGCAAGAAGGGTGCTTCCTCCCATTCTGCAGCAGCAGCAGCACACAGAGCATAGATAGAGTGACCTTGGAGCACAGAACTGCTTTGAAAAAGTTCATCTGGCTTTTTTTTCCCCTCACACCCAGTTTTAAATGCACAGAAAGGCACAGGATTCCTATCTGAGTGATATGGGATGCAACACCCTAAAGTCACCCCAAGACACGTGGCAATGTTCAATTTCTGTTTATATAGACTTCACCTAGTTAAACAGCACATAGAAGGCCCTACTGTAGTATGAAGACCAACAAACATTCTTTGTGGCAGTTTTCAAGCAAAGAGAATCATCTCGACTTTGAACTTCATGAGGTTCTTGTTAGCCCACTTTTCAGTCTATTCAAGTTTTCTTGCAGGTTGGCTCTTTCCAGAAGCATCCACTTGCCCACTTGGTTTGGTATCATCTGCAAACTTAATCAGAGTACACTTGATCCCATCATTCAGATCACTTATGAAGACACTGAACAATGTTGGGCCTGGTACTGATCCCTGGGGGACCCTGCTTGTGACAGGTTGCCAGTTTGAAAAGACTGGAGACGCTGACATAAAGAAAGTCATTTGGATGGAATAAAACTTAATCCCTCCTGAGCAGCTGAGCAAAATTAACCATTTCTCCCTAAAGCAAACACTGCAGTACATTCACTGTACAAGTCATGGAATGTATTTGCATAAGGGCTATCAAAGATACAGGAATTTCTTTAAACTCTCTCTTAAGAGAGAAGTTAGTGAGTGACCTGTTTCATTTTGTAGGATTGTCATGCTGCTACACTGCTTCATAAACAACAATTATTTATACCCACTGTGGAGTGTATGTTTATAACCCATGGTATGGCTTATTAGTTTTTTATAAATTTATATATTTTTCCATAATTCCATGGAAAAATTAAGTTTCTTTGACCTTAATTAAAGAAGAACTTTATTTTAATTTACCCTTCATTCCTTAGTCAAGGACTTCTCACTATTTGTGATTTACTGAAACAGAATAAATTTTTATTTCTGTTATCATTTAGACATACTGAGCTGACTTTAAACTGCTAGATGTATTTTACCACTGTTTTTAAATGATTAAGCTGAATCACCTAATTTTTATAACAGGTGTCTACACTGGAGATTTCTGTTGTAACATCTGTTCCTCTCATTTAAGAAAGCTGTTCTTATTATTACATTCATTCCTGGAATGATGGTTTTTATTGGAGTGGTGCAAACACGGTGTGTCTATGCTGGGAGTACTTTGATATCATTGACTGATACTCTAATACTGATTAACTGTAAATAGAATAGTTATTCCATTTTGAATCAATTTGCTATCTAGAGTAGTTCATATGTAAACCATTAAGCTGAGTAAACTTCTTCATCTTCATTAAATTAAAAGTATGTTTTTAACCTGCATGATCTAAATAGAGGAAGAATGATTTTTCCGAACTCCAGTTTAAATGGCTAGCAAGTTGAAAACTGGCAGGGAATCTAATTTTTACTTTGCTCACTTTATGAGCAAAGTAACTCATTTTTAATTTCAAATTTTCATATTTCACTTTATGAAAAAAAGTGAATTTTATGTCTTCAGTAGAACTTGAGCCCATCTTAATTACGATGCCATTTCTGTATTTCCAAGACTTGCTGTCACAATGTTTTGACAATCCCTAAATATGGTAGTCTGTCAGTGTTGTTTATGCAGGTGGTGTCCAGAAAGAAAGTGTTAGTGTCCTGCGTTGTCATGAGGAGTGCAGCTATGCCAAATTACTAGAGTGGTGGAATTCTTATATTACAGGATAGCTCTTAGCCAAGTTAATTTAGGATAGCTCTTAGCCAAGTTAATTTAGGAATGTGAGGAAAATACAAATTCCATGTTGTATTTGGAATAACTCTGGCAGTTGCACTGAAACTCATACTATTCCAGTTTATTTGATTCTGAAATATGCAAATCAGCAACACAGATGGTTTGTCTAAATCAACACCTATTAAAACACCAGAAAAATGGTGCTAATTACAAAATTTAGTCTTTTCTTTAACTAGCACTTGTATGTTTTTTATTTTAAATAGAGGCTTGCTAAAATATAAGCAATACTAAAAGTTCTGATACTGATATGGACATAAGCTGAAACAGAAGTTCCACCTCAACAGGAGGAAAATCTTCTTTGCATTGAGGGTGGCAGAGCACTGGAACAGGTTGCCCAGAGAAGTTGTGGAGTCTCCTTCTCTGGAGACATTCAAAACCCACCTGGATACGTTCCTGTAAAACCTGCTATAGGTTACCCTGCCTTGATGAAGGGGTTGGACTGCTGATCTCCAAAATTCCCTTCCAACCATAACAATGCTGTGATTCTGTGATATTATGGTTCCTGAATAATCACAGCCTTCCTCAAATAAGAGGAAGTAGCTTTTTTGTCTCAATTTTATATTCAACTTTGTTGGGTATTTTCCCTGGTGGGTTCTGTGAAACTGAAATTTTACATATAGAATCTGAGTTGGACTACAACAATCTTCTCTTGCACAGATGCCATGTCTGCTTTTCATTCTTAATAATTAAGGAAGATTAAAAAAAATGACAGTGGTTTTCTCTTTCACTAAGAGAAACCATTCAGACATGGTTTATTTGTTTTTGTTTATTTGTTATTGTAGTTTTTGTCAGCTTTTCCAAATGCATTGAAGCTGTCTTTCCACACATTTCCAGCTGACTTAAATCCATTCAGTCCTGTAACCCTGTATATGAGCTACTTTTCTAACTGTAAGTCAAATCTGTGACAAATGAACATTCTCAAACCAGTTGCTATTTTCTGAAAGTATTCAAGGAGAGGATTGATGGTCAAGGTCTATTTTGCATATGGAAGAAAAGCTCAGGGATTATTGACAATGTACCATCTGCTAAAAACACAGGAATAGACTGTGTGGGAGTGAAAATAATATTAAGATCTGATTATTAAAATTATTAGAGAGATGCCTCTTTCTGAGTTAAGGCACAAATGAGACAATATGCCAAAGTCAACATTACAGATTTTTATTTAAAATAAAATATAAAATTTTATATAAAGTAAATGTGATGTAGAGAGAGGGGGCAAAAGAGAGAAGGAGGGAGAGAGAAAGAAAATGACAGAGAAACAGATAAGGTAGAAAAAATACCACCACTACATAGATTCCAATGTCATCCCATTGGTTCTCTTTTTCTGGCCTTCTCAGTGGTTGGAGTCTTGGCAAAGTGCTGGTTGCAGGCTGTATCCCTCAAGTTGCGGGGGGAAGGACTCCAGGAAACACCTGGTCTGTGGGATTTGTGTTATGCTGAACTAGGTGGAAACACCTTCTGTACCTCCCCTGGCTGATTAAATAGTGAATCCTGGGACATTTCTTGAGTCTTTGACACCTTCTAAGGTGTTGCAGCTGCCTCTTACTCAGCGTAAGAGACCAGTTAGGGCCTATTATGGCCCATCATGGTATTAAAGCATTTATTCTTCATACAAGGTTATTTCATAGAACAAAATCTGAACTTTAACCTTTTTTCTGGCATTATGATTATGGGCCTGATTTTCTATACTTTAGCTGGGTTGTTTTCCCCTTAATTTAAAGGGAGAGTTACCTCAGTTAGAAGTTAGGCAAATGGGTACTGGAGTTACTCCTTCTGTCAGAAGTATAGTGTTCAACAGTTAAACCATTATCATTTCACCAACTTCAGTGAAAATACATTGCTTTGACCAGTAATCATGTATCTGAGAAAGGGATCGGTATCTGTGTGAGTTTTACCATGTGTTGCTACAGGAATCAAAACAAAAGTACATTGAATTTAAAAATCCCCCTTTTTGTGTTTCATCAGTTTTTTAACAAAATGCATTAACATGAAGGGTTGGGGAAAGAAGTATTATGCCCTGCAGTAATTGAAACATTTCTATTTTTCTAGCTCATTTGTGTACCTCATGGGAGAGATGAAGATTCTTAATCTGTTGTATCACTTACTCACTATTTGTTCTTTCAACTGTTACAGTGTTAAGTTGTATTTTCATTTGCAATCAAAGTGTGCTTCAGCTAATTTGTCTTCTTTGTTCTGTCTCATAAAATTCAAATGACTAGAAGTCACTGGATAGTTTTATGTGGGACTTTGCCTATACAGGGGAGTTTTATTCATGTTGATGTCAATGGCTTTACATTGCAATGACATTATCAACTTGGGAGTTATGATTTTAAAAGTTCTGATGATGAAATATGTCAATAATAATATTTTTAGGCTTTTGCTAGTCATCAAAAGAGTTCTGAACCAAGTCATGCTGTGATCTCAGCCAATGCCTGATGAAAGGTCAATAGTAAGGGTATGAAATGCTTTTACAAGAAAAATAACCATCTAATTGTGATTCCAATTTCTTGTTAATTGAGGAGCTGCCCACATCTTTGTTATAAAATGTCCCTTCTGCTAAACCGATGACTTGGAGATCAGTAAGGCTTTTGATATGTGAACTTGTTAAAAACCAAGAGCTCTTCTCAGGAAAAAAAGACTTTCTGAATTCCGAGGGCTTAATAAATCATGGACTTGAAATAAGCGCTCAGCCTTACAATCTTGTCTTCAGTTGACTTCCTAGTACTGAAAATCCTCAACCTAATTAGCCATGCAGGAGACTCCAGAACTGGTAAATATTTATTTTTTAATTGCATTTGACTTAACTGCGATTAAGCGTTTTACATACTTACACCTTGAGTTGAGTTGCTTTTTTCAGGTTCAACTTGACATGATTATGTTACATGGATGTGAGTCAATAGTTCCTTTGAATATGATTGCAGCATCACAAAAATAAGGACTGTTACAGGCCTAGTTATGAACTTCTTGCAATATCAACAGATTAATAGTTTACCTCACTGACCCAAATCCTTGTAGCAGTTATTCTGGTTCCTCTTCCTGCTCCATCACTGTGACATTTGACATACCTGATTTTTAAAAGTTCCCAGAGAAAACCATTTACAAAGTGCCTTGTGAAATCAAGAGCTAACCAGTACATGAAGTAAATGTCAAAGTGTTATCACAGAAAATATTAAAACATTACTCAAATACCAACCAAATTTTCCAACTATGAAGTAGCATATTTTCAATGCTACAGTATTTAAGGTGGTATCTTTGCAAACCTGTGAATGTGTATAGAACAGACACAAATTTGTAATCCTGAATATACTGACAAATCATGGCAAGATTTCATTTTATTTTCCTGTATTTCACATCCCCTCAGCTCTCTAAGAGATTAACATGTAGCATCATGTGCACAAATTCTTTAAAGTCTCTTGGACTGTTGTAATTGTCCAAGATGCTTTGTCATCTATTTTCAAAAGAAATAGCTATGACATTTCAGTCATTCAGACTCTCAAACATCACGCATGTTTCTGTACTTCTCTCAGCTTCCTCATAAAGAACCTTCCCAGCCTTTTTTCTTAGAGATCGGCATCACATTTTCCCTTGCAGAAGTATTTGTATATGTTCTGGGTAACCCAAAAAATGTGTACTGTATTCCATATATTTCCTGCGCCAACCTGCTTAAAATTATCACTATAAGACCTGGGAACCGGAAGCAGAACTGGGGTGTTTTATCCCAGATTCACAGAGGATGTTGGCCAAGTGTCTCCATAAGAGACAGGGAACAGGAACATGCAGTTTTTCTTCTCATTTCTCACTATGCTGCCAAGAGAGTTGTTGGGGGCAAGGGCAAAGAGAGGCAGATGCCTTCTTTTCTTTCTCTCCTTGGGAAGCTACCTGGCACAGGTCTCCAAGAAACTGCATTCCACAATCCTAAACTGTTTTGGAGCGAATTTGGCCTTTTTGGCCACACCTTTTTGGCCAGGGTTTCTGGGCCTAACCTCCATCTCCGGATCCAGAACCATCAGGGCCAGGTCTGTGGGTTTTGGTGCTCAGTGAGTCCATTTTTCTTTCCCCTGCAATGCTCCAGCAACTCAGAACTGCAGCACTGACACCAGCTGGGTCCAGCCGGCCCAAAAAAAGCTGAGGAACAGACTCTGCAGGTTTGGAGCTGCCCGAGACAGCACTGGTATCCCCCACCTGCTACCAGAACTGCTTTGTAAGTTCCTGACTTCCCTTTTTTTGTTCCAGGGCAAAGGCTGAGCAAAGTGGGGCTTCTCTGCCATGTTGTCTTTTTCTTCTGATCCGAGGTCGGGTATGGAGGCCATCAGCCGGGGGGAGAGGCTTGCCTGCCTTCTTGTTTTAATTTGTTCCTGGGGATCCATGGGATTCAGCAACTTTGTATTTAGTGCTTATTACTGTTATCTTGATTTATGCTGTTTTGGTTTTTAGTAAACCAATATTTTTTCATTTATATTTTCTTGCATTCTCCTTATTGGTGAAGAGGGAGTGGTTAAAATGGGACCTACATACTTTTGGACTGTCTGCCACATATAATTGTGTTAAACCAAGACACTATGTTTGCAAATGCTGCTACTGTCCACAAAATTAAGTACTTTATGTTTTAGACTTTGAGAAATACAAGCTCTGTAATCACCCTGCTGCAACACCCCTTCCAAAAGACACAAATGCAGTTGTCCCTTATATCTCTGAAAGCTCGAACAAATAATTCACTACCGTGATGCACAGAGTTGAGTGGACTGCCTGTGGGCTTCCAGTTGGAACAAATGTTTAAGAACTAGAGCAAGCAATAGGCATAGAACAACACATAGTAAGCCATCAATCTGTTTTGATTGTTGAAAGATCTTGCAGAAATTAATTTCTTATCTCTGTGACTGTGCCAATAGTGTCACGGCTGTTAATGCCAAAATTTAGTGTTGTTTGCCCATAACAAAGTACTTGAAGGCAATCCACCCACTCAAACTCCACTGATACAGAATGTTTCTTAGCATCCCTATGGTTTAAATGCTGGCAGCAAATGATCTAAAAACCACAATCTTTAGCAAATCTGGAGTGATATGAATGAACATTGGCAGTCTGTGTGACTATGCTTGAAGTAGCAAATAATCTTTGATTATATTATGGTGGGAATTGGGAAAAAGTGAAGAAGCTCTTCTAAAGTCTACTCTCTGATTCAGTTTTCTGGTAGGGCAGAGAGTTTATCGCTGAGGTAGTGAATGCAATTGTATGATTGTCAAGAACACATAGAAAGTGTCAAAAATAGTAATAAAAATATAATCAGTGCTTTGTGATTTCATAATGGTGTCATAAATTATAGCCATTATTGAAATTTTCAAGTTATCTTAAGGATTAGGAATAAGCAATCTTAGGTAGTAGCACAGAAAGAAAATGTGGCACAGAAAAAAGTATTTAGAGAAATAATTGAAGACTAAACTTGAAATATTTACCATGCCAGTGAGATGCTGTAATAATTAATTTTATTTCCTGCTTGGTTCCCCCCCCTCCAGTTATTATAGTAGATATTTGTATATATCATGTAGTTGCATTATTTAGTGCAATTAATAAAAAAGATCAAATGATGAAAACTAACTGGATGCCCACAGAGGTACTGAAAACCAAGAGATTGTGCTCAGGAGGTGAACACTGGGCCACATCTGGAATTGCATCTTACAAGTTAGAAAAGCTGAATGATGTTATAGTGGTTAATGTGTGTCCAAATACTTTCAACAGGAAAGGTCACAGAAATAGGGATACGTTACCAGAAAGCAAAATGGTAATGTAAATCTGTGGAGCAAACAGGAGAGATATCTTCTTTTTGTCCATTTATACTGTCAATAGGCGATGTCTGCTTTGAGAGAATATTAAAATAGTTTTCTTTTCTAAAAGTATCATAAAATTGATCATTTTCAATAGCAATGTGTATCTGGCATCATCCTGGGTCTTGTCCTTTGTTGTTAAAATTTGTGTCAACATTCATTCTGAGCAGAGACTGTTCTCACTCTGTAGCATCTGCTACTGCAATTGTCAGAGTTTGGGGATAACACGAACCATTGGCTGGACCCAGAAGGGCATTTCATGACCTCCTATTTACTAAATCCAGCTGAATGGTGGAGGATCCTTTCCTGGGACTAAGAGCAAGGGTAGGAGAAGTGAGCAGTAACACAAGATGGGACAACTTCTAATTTACATCACTTTAGCCAGGAGATGAGATCAGACCTTCACTGCTACTACAGCACTGCTCATTTGAGTTTGAATGAAGTTAAAGGCATCTGATGTCTGCCAAAAGAAAGAGAAAATATTATGACCATGCATTGGAAAACTTTAGTGTTTTTACCCAGCACTATAAAGGCAAACAAAGTGAACATCTGTTATATTCAAACATTTGCTTTAAAAAAGAAAATTTCACACAAACTCATACCATATACATGCATATAAGTGTAAACTTCAACTCATTTAACTGAACAGAATTCTGGAGGGATTTTAACCCATATAGCAAGTTTATACCAACAACATTGGTGGATTTTGGGTTTTGAATATTTTCTTCCACACATCAAAAGGAAAATATGGGTGAGACACATGTTCTTTGTCTCCTATCTTTGAGAAATCCTTTGGAGCCTAAGAATTACACAACATACTTTTTTATTGGGGCCAGGAGTATGCAGAATGCTTTTTACTTGGCCCTGAGTAAAACAATGTCTAAGAAATCTCTGAAGGAAAATATTATAGACTTCTTTCTGTTCTTTTGTATTATTCTTAAGAGGATAAGTGTTGTTTTAAAAGTAAACATTCCATTTACCTAAAAGACATGTTTTATAATTTTGTAGTGTGTGGCTTCAGAGATTTTTTTTAAAGAAATTATACTGTTATGTTGCTTACAGTTCACCTCTAATACAGTGATTCAGACATCAAAATCTTTGTTTAAAAACTATTGTTCGCATCAATGGGCCCAAATTATTTTTAACACTCATAGCTCTGAGAGCACTAGCTGATGACAGCGTTGATATAAGCAATTGTTATGCAGATCTCACTCCTTTTAGCTCTTCTACTGTATAAAACCTCACAGTTTCTTCCCTGCTCCAACCCTGAAAAAAAACCTTTTTTTTTTTTCTGGAATGCCTTTATATATAAGACTTTTGTATATGCTCAAAATAAACCATATAATTTAGCAGCAAGGAAGAAAAGGAGAAGGAGAGTAAAAACAGGACTTTCACTATCTTGACAAACGAGTAACTGTTCAAACCTGGATGCTGTAGGCTATTTTTCTCATCTCTGTTATTTATTCCTTGCTTTGTGTTCATCTGAAAGGGAGAAAAATAGGTAATATGCATAACTAACTCTTTGATTTTTCTTGCTACTGTGGCTGACGCTAAACTATTAGCATTTCCTGCAATACATTGTTGATGTATTTGTAAATAATTTGTGTTGCATTTTAGGGAGTAAACAATGCCATTTTGATATGAACACATGGATTTTAAAAACAAATTTTAAAAACTGATCTAGCTGTGTCAGAGACCAAAGTATTATAATTTACGACTTAAACATTTTCATGAAAGACTTTTGCCTATTACAGCAGAACTGTATTACAAAAGCTGCAGAGAAGACCACCGCGCCCTGACTGAGGCACTATACCGCTCGCTAATGAAGGTGAGATAAAGTAACAACTCAGGGCTGGGGACATTCACCGAGCACAAGCTTAACACCTTAGGATTGGAGATCACAGCCCCAGGGCTATCAGCTGCCAGGTTGGCACAGACCCTCCCTCGCACCAAGGAGTGGGAGAAGAGGAGAGGCTTTCGGAATGTTGAAAAAGCGTCTGGTCCGAGGCGCAGTGACCGCCCATCCTCCGCTGTGCAGACCAGCCCAGCTCCAGGGGCTCCTCACCCCGGGGAAAAAAGCTTGTTCACAGCAGAGGGGTGCCATGGCCTTCAAAGGCCCTCCCAAGTGGTTCCCAGACCCTGCACCAACACTGCAAATGATGCCACAAATCCAGAGTCTAGCAAGGGACAGTGTCAAACTGGTCCCCTGCAAGGGAGGCACGTGGCCATTGCCCCCTGCCCAAAGCATGTATTAATCCACTGGATTCTATACTTCTCGTTGTGTGGTGGAGGTGGCCAGAGGCTCTC